>VDFB02101945.1:0-20933 GCA_007258455.2 Sequoia sempervirens | reverse complement strand
TGATTAGAATAATACTTTAACTTAAAAAGATGGAAGTTGACAAGAGAAAAGGTGGTAGAAACTAAACTTACAATTGGTCTAGCCTCTCGCAAGCTCCACACAAATGCGATACCTACACAAAGTAGAACAAGAAAAAATGTTGGGGTTGTTTCGAGGCTTACCACAGTCAAACCCCCATTTCGATGTTCCCACCTCTATGGACAACCATAATAGCCATGAAAGAGAAAGTGTGATAAAGAATGTATTGAAATGGATGAAATTCCAAGTAATGCTAACAATGATATGCTACATAAATCAAATGATGATGCTAAATAAAATGGATATCACCTCCCCAACAAGATGCCCTCAAGCACGTGAAGGGAGATGCAAGCTCACAAGCTTGTAGAGGCCAACATTGCTGCAACAACAAGAGTGAAAACCAGCAAAGTGTAGACTTTGAGCTTCAAAAATGGTGGAAGAGATATGAGATGAAGTGTGTAGTAGCAAGTGTGATTAAATGAAGTTCAAGCAATGTGTAGAAGATCGAATGCATGAAGAAGAAGAATTTTTTAGAATGAATAGAAGCCCAAAAGAGTCATTTGAGGTCGATCAAGGGTGTAGGGGGGTTACGCTTCATCACCAATGGAGAAGTGTAACGCGTCTATAGATTCTAGAGGCGGGAATCCTGTCAGGATGGCAGTGCACCACACAGACATTTGTGTGCCATGCTAGTGTCCCCAACAAAAATTCCCTCGCCAACACTACAAACAACCACCATATGGGTGGAAAGCAAATGGATGAGGTGGAAAAGCATTGTCAGGTTTAATTTTTCTAAGGTAAGGGGTGTAAATGGGGAATTTGCAAGGGGTGAAAATTCACTCCATTACAAGTTTGTCTCTATCTACTTTATATCTTGTTATTTGTAGATCTCAGTTTCAATTTCTAGAATTGTAGTGTTATGTAATTATTTGCATTCAAGTCAATTAATCAAAACAAGTGCATTGTTCAAAATAAAAATTTGCATTCAAAAAGTCAGTCAATCATCATTTCAAGATCTGAAAGTTGCATTTATTCAATTAGTCATCATGGATATGTGTTTTAGAAAAATATGGATGTCCTTAAGAGCTTTGGCTGATGTTTCAAGTTGTATGTAAGGGGATGATCCTAATGCAATTGATAACATTCCTAAACCCTTACCTCCTAATGAATGTCCCCTTGAGATGGAATCTTAGGCCAAGATGAAGATATCATGCAACAATTCATACAAGACTCCTTACATAACCTTGAGAACAACACATCCTTCTATCCATCCATGCAACAACCAACACCTCCTATCCTCTCATCACTTGATATGCTCAACCTTTTTCATCCTAAAATTGAAACACAAAGCAAGCCTCAACCATCAATCATGAAAGAACTTGTTAACAAGGATAATAGTGATACTCTTCTATCCTAGACTCATCGAGTTACTAACACACCCATCAACTTAGAAGAGAGTTATGTTCAAGGCTTTAAAATATTAAGCAAACAAGGATGTGGCATAACCAATGAACATGAAATCAATCAATTGCTAGAATAAAAATCATTAGAAGATATAAAGGGATTAGGATATCAAGAATATTTTTCTCCCGCCACCTCTCCTACTGGGAATGGTATTCTCTTTCACAAAATTATTTCAAAACACAAATTAAGGACTCATGAGCATGATTAGGTAACCTTAGATCCTCCATATTCACCCCAACAAGTTTCCCAATAAAGTAAAAAAACCAAGACCTATAAGCTCAATAAATTTCCATTCTTACACACTATAATAGAGATTGAACAAAAATTGGATCGACTTCTTAGTCTAGGATTGATTACAATATCGCCTATCAAAGAGGTTAAAAACGGACAAAGTACAAACATGTCTTATTATGCATATCATAGAAATCTTGGGCATCTTACTAATGAGTGTTGTGTTTTACAAAAGTTGATGCATGAACATAAAATTATTGACTAGAATGTATACCCTTTTCTCCTTTCCATATGATAGTTGTAGAATCATAGCATACTCACTATTACATAGATTATATTTCATGCAAACCATTTCTATATTGCAAGGAGCACATTCTCATCACTATCTCAACTCATCCTTGTCCTACATTTGGGGGAAAGGGGTTAGATAGCCCTATCCTAGTACGGCACTCATTGCTGCCCCTTTGGCTAGTTATCCACCTTCCGCATATGATAAACAAGATTGGGATGCAAATGGCTGGCTTTAGGTTGGATTACATTTGTCATACTAGCTTTATGTCTTTCCATGTTCTTTGTGTGATTGTGCATAATGTGATCCCTTGTATTGTGTTGTTTGGTGTGTCTTTATGTTTGTGAGCCTACTTTGGATGACCCTTGTCACTTTGCTAGTGCAAGGATACAAAGGAAGTGAATCTATTGTGATATTTTGCTATTTGTACCACCATTCTTCTATCTATCGCAACCATTATATTTTCATTTTTCTTTTATTTTCCTTTTGGGGATGATGCAAAGATTCGAAACATTTAGGTCTCCTCCATGTTGACCCAAAAGGATTGTTTATCTTCTCTCTCTATGTGTCATTCCTCCTTCGTGTTCGTTGTTCTATGTGTATTTTTGGAATGATGACAGTTTCAAGCTCAATTATATCACTATAGAAAAGGCATACACTGACCCCAAATTTGTGGATCCCTTATGTGTTACCTTAGGATTGCATATGGGGGGAAACCTCCTTTCCATGACGTAGCTTTATTTGGAAACATATGTTTGGCATAGGGATTTCCAAATAAGCTCTCATGTATTGGCCTTTATCATTCTCTACTTTTAATTAATTGCCCACAACATGGTGTTTAGCAATTTCTTTAAAGTGGGGGGTATTATGCCTCCCACTCATTGCTTGCTTAATGACATGACCTTGTTCAAGGTGTGGTCTTCATATTTCACATGATGTGTGTTGGCATTGACAGTTTTTCATTGATGTCAAAGGAACACATCATTTATTTCAAGAGGTAAGTTTCAATGGTATTGATGTCTAGTTATATTGTCACCTTGATATATTGATGAAGGGCATGAATTTCATTGGTTTAGTTGTTTTTGGTGACTATGAGCTACTGTTGTTGGCATTAATGTCAAAGACAATAAGGTATCTTGTAGCATTGATAATGCTATACCTCTTGCCATATTTTTTATTTGAGTTAGTGATTGATTTATTGATCCTCACTTAAACAAATTTATATCCTTACAAAGATATAAGTCATAAGAGTGGTGCTTATTATACAAATATTGGTATATATATCATTTGATGGTTATTTTGTTCACAAGGGGACATTTAAATGATGAATACACTGACAAGGCATCATAAGTTTGATTATCTTCAAAGGTCAACAAGGTATCATATCAAGCTTTATAAAAGCATGTGGAGATAAAAGTTAACATCGACAATATGATGATGTCTTCTTTGCCTTAAATGATTTCACATTCTTTTCAAATAATAGGGAAAGGTAGTGCCACATTGAATAGGGTATGGAAGCTTGGAAGAGGAATGTGACTTCACACAGAAAGTAGTTTCTTCGAGCAACTATGACAGTTATGTTTTAGCAGCAAAATTGGTATTTTTGTTTCCTTAATCTGTGTGGTTTTGGTTTATCTGGAAGAGGAAAAGATTTAAATTTTTCTTTTGTTCTTCTCTGTAGTTAACCCTTATTCAGTTTCTATGGTTTATAACATTTTTTGTGTTTAACACTTGTGGGTTTGCGAACAACCCTATATTAAGGGTTTTTTATTGTAACCCTAGTTTGGGTTTCTCTGTGGGTTGTGTTAAAGTTTCTTTCTTTACTCTCAGGACTGCATACCACAGAGCATCATAATATTAATCTTCATTTGGGTATGGGTTTCAATTGGTTTAACATTCATACAATTGATCATTTAGTTTGGCATACCACTGAATGATTACTATTGTTTATTAAAATGAACAATTTGAGAAAGATAGTTGGAAATTTTGTTGTAGCAGTTATGAAAGAAGATCTCTTTCTATTCAAAAATAGAGAACACTATTTATGCATTATGTTGAAGGCATTCAGGATAGAGAGTGTAATTACATCAGAAAGAGACATCATTCTTGATATGAGAATTATTTTCTTACAGTGATTCAAATTTTATGATTATTTGATTTGTATATCTAATACATTGAGAAGAATCTGTAAAGCATCTGGAGAGCATTGGTTTCATTGTATGATGTATCATTGTTTATAATCACAATATATATATATAATGATATATTGTATGTGAAATAAATTGTACTTTGCTTTTGAATCTCAAGTGATATGAGATCAGGAGATGTTGAGTAAAGAAACAGAGATGATACTTTGTATGTGAATTCAAAAATATTTGAAAAGTGATAATGTATAAGCTAGTGAGGCACATTGTTAGTGAGACACATTTCTAGTGAGGCACATTACTTTGCTAGTGAGACATTTGAAATCTATCAGTGAGATAGTATTGCCAGTGAGGCATCTTGTAGGTAGTGAGGCATTTGAAATCTATCAGTAAGATAGTACTGTCAATGAGACACATTGTAGCCAGTGAGGCAATTCTATCGAGTGGTTTTTATACCCCATGAGGGTTTTCTACTCAAGACAATTTTTGTGTTATGAGCTGTCATTATCACTGAAGTTTTGGTCCTCATGTTCTATCATATGTCATTCAGTTTTAAAGTTGTCCTAAGATTATGTTATCTTGTAAATATTTTAGTTTTTGGGTTTCTATAATGTTCTCGGTCTCTATGATTTTGTTATGGCCTTTATGTTCATTCATGTTAAAAATCCTCACATATGTTGGATAACTAAATTGCTCTGAAGCTTGCACTTTACATGTTCAAAGTTGTAAAAGTTTAATTCAAGGTCATTTTGATTTGATATACCACTGATTCATCCCCCCTCTCAGTGGTATCCTACTCCAACAATTGGTATCAGATCCAAACCCTTGTATCTTAAGTCTAACCTAGGGGATTCCTAGTTGTGGATTACTTACAATGGGAAAGAGGAATAGGAATAAAAAGGAGAAACCATAGGCTGTAGAAGAAAAGATATCTATTCTAGAGTTTGATGAATTAATGGTAAATATGAATGAATTAGATATAGAAGAGTGTGTTAGTGACCCTAAAGGAGTTGTTGATTTTGAAGGAGAGCTTGTTTCTGCTCTAGATATGATTAGGAATCTTGAAAGAGAAAATAATAAACTTAAAGTCCAAATTGAAGAAATGTGTAAAACGTATGAGGATGAACTCAATTATTTGAAAAAGAAAGTAGAGAAGAACTCTCTGTTAAAAGACGGTACATATAACTTAATCTTAAATCTGAAAATAGAGATTGAGGAACTAAGAGGATAGTGGAAGTAACAAAATCTAATTTGGATTCCAAAACTACTGAGTGCCATAAGCTTGAAGGAGAGGTTGTTGCTTTAAAGAAAGATATTGAAGATCATAAGATTCAGTAAGAAAAGTATAAGAAGTTTGAGAAAAGTATTAATGCATTGGATGATATGTTATGTAAGCAAAAACATTGTAGTGATCCTACTAGTCTAGGATATGAAATAGGACAAACCTCTTCAAGTGGAAAAGAGTCAAAAACTGAAATAGTTTTTGTACCTACAAATGAGAAAGGACATAATTTTAAGGTCAAAAATACTCCAAGGAAGAAAATAGACTTAAGCTATATTGTTGCAGCTTCAAAAAGTGACAACAATAAGAAATCATAAGAGAAAAATGTTGATGTTGGAAGAAGAAGAACAAATAAAATCTCACGGCCTCCACCTATTAGACAGAATCATTTAATGAGGTACAATTACTCTTGATTTCATGGTTATTATTATTCATGTCATAAATATGGTCATAGAGCAAGATATTGTTGATTTCATACAAGAAATGTTTTTAGATGAACTAATGATAAAATTTCTTATAGCCTGTCAAATCAAGGTTATAATAATGTTTTCTATAACTGTAATAAAGTTGGCCATCTAGCAAGAAATTGTTGAATGCATGGAAGATATGATTATAGAAATTCAAGAAATAGACATCATAATTCTTATAGCAATATCATATGTTATAGATGCAACAGTCTTGGACATAAATCACAATATTACAGGATTAATTTTGTAAGATCAGTTAGATATAAAAAAGTGATAAGCACTTTGGACAAGCAAAAGAAAGAACCTAGGAAAATTTGGAGAAGGAAATCTGGACAAAAACAACAAGAACCTAATCTTGTGCATATTGCACAAGAAACTTAATTAAAAGCATGGGATTGGTATGCAATCAAGAGAACAATGTATCTATCTGATATCCTGGTTTGAGATATATATTTGAAAAGTTCATTGTGTTGAAAATATCTTGTCATTTCCTTTAAATCACACTCATGTTAACAGGATTCTCTGTTATTATATTATGATCCTTCAAAATGTAGTAAAGTGACTCTGAGATCAGTGTCTTTGACAATAGAAATAATTAAGACCCTTTTTGGTCTATATTGGAATGATATCCTAGTCTCTCACTTTGATTTTGAAACTTAGATCTCAGAAAATGGCTTAAGTAGTCATGTGAACATGAAGAAGGATTTGCTACAATTCAAGATCCACACTTTGCAAGACAGAGAAAATATTAGCTATATTACTAGAGTTTCTTCAGATGAGTTTAGAATGCAATAAATATTCAACCTTATGTTTTGTATTAGTTCAAGTGTAAGTTCATCATCACAAATACATACTGAATATTTTGACATATGCTCAGTAATAGAGATCTTTGATTGTGAGTAAAAAGACGTGTGAGAAATTGCATAATGATTTACATAGACATTGAATCAGTGATTGCACATTCAAACAGTTAGTGCTTTGCATTATCAGTGTGATTTTATGCCACTGTATCTTTGGTATTCCAGTTGGTGCATTTTTAGTGTGGCTTGTTGTATTTGTTTCTAGAATTAATCTTTAGTCAATGACTTGGTCTCAGGGGAAGCATGTTAGAGTCTTATGTGCTATGATATATAGCATTATCATTCTCTGATTAGTACATTGCTTAGTTAATTGAAACAGTGATATAAGGAAAATAGAAAGGAGCAAAATGATAAGTTATTTGATATAGTATAATTATGTTGCTTTGATCATACAGGTCATATCTTTGTCATATGAATATCAAAATTGCAGATCACAGTCTTGTTATCAATCTCATATCAACAAATGGAAACGGTGGCATATATTAATGACAAGAGGTTTTGATTCCCTTCATATACTGTGATTTGATTGATACAAGCTTACTTAATTCACATTCTTGATACCCTATGTATCTTGTTTAATTTATATTTTAGTGGCTTATATATCTTTGTCTCTAATAAGTCATTAATGTCTTATCAACTCTCATTGGTAAGTCATTAACAACTTGTTACATTCATAGTATATAAGTTATTATTAACCTATTGCATATAGGGTTCATGTGTTTCAAGTACTAAGTTGGGAATAAGGAACATTACAAGAACAATCATTGTCAGTTTCAGACTGGTATCCATTCACAGGGTAACTTGATTGATGGTTTACAGGTATTATTTGAATATGGTTGGTATTGACATGCTTTGATTAGTTTTTGGAACTGATATGGAAATACATCTTTTAGTTTACATGTGACATCTTTGGAATATTTCAATGATCTTTCCACTTAACAAGGTTGGTTGATATGAGTGTAGATGTTGGAACTTGGATAAGTGAAAATTCAATGTTTATGTTTCTATATAAGGACAATAAGTTTGAAGTTTACACCTAGTTCACTTTATTTGATATTGATATTCAGATTATTTGTAAGTTGGTAATGGACAATATGAGTTGGTTATGGTAAAAGAATAATGATTGGTAATTTGATACAGTCAGTAATGCCCATGATAAATTGTGACAAGTACAATAAGCTTTATGACAGTAAGTTAATGTCTTATGACAAGTCTCAGTCAGTGATCTGCATAACAATGGTATAATAAGTTGATTTGCTTAATGCACAGTAACATCTTTGTTTTGAAAGAATTTTGTTGCAGAGGTACACAAAGAGAGTTTGATGTTTGTCATCTTATGAGATTCATTTGTCAATGTTCACATTCTTCATAATATTTAGAATTTTTTTCTTATAATGCACATAGTGTGATGTTGTTTTGTTTCAGCAGAGAAGCAGCATATGTGATTGTCTTGTTGTATGAACTGGTTGTATGAAGTTGCATTATGGAGTAGAGAATTCATGATGTAGATCTCTAATGTAACCCTTTGATTTCTTGATTGCAAACTTTTTGTTGACCTCTATTTGTGTGCAAAGCTTTGGAACAGTGGCAGAATTATTGGAGACAAACATGTTACATAATATAGGAAGAGTGGCAATTCATTTGAACTTCTTGCCAAAGTGGCTCAAAGTGATGGGTGTTAGAACAAATGCAGTGAAGGATAAGAGGATTTTCTGATAGGCACATATATAAATCATAAAACTCTTGACAAAGGGCCAGGAAGAGGTTACATATCCTGACAGTTCAATGGACAGTGAAGTAGACAACGGTTTGATGTTTTGACATATGCAAATTTGGTGTCTAATGAACTTCTAATAATGACATGATACTCTTTCTTGTGAAGATTCTCTTTATCCTTATTCAAGTTCAATATTTGTTCTCAATAATCTTGCAATGCATACTTAGAGAACAATGGTATTTTAGTTCACTTGTTTCTAACAATAAGTACTTGGACAGTATATTGGCAAGGTGTGAACTTGCATATTGTCAAGTTTTTTTGGTGAGTTTACAATTATCCTTGATAGTGACAAAATATTTCTTTTTGACAGTGTTTCTTACTAGTGCCCTTGATGATTGTGATGTCACTCATGGATGTCAAATTTATTTTCACACAAACTCTAAAATCACCTCTAGGTTATAAGCTATGGTGGTAGTAGGACAGTGAAGACCAGCGATCCAGAGGTACAAGGCAGTTAGACAATAGATTTCTATTTCATAAGGGGAGTAATTGTTTGACAGTTCGGTGTTTCTTTTTCATTTGATGTCAAAGGGGTAGAAGAGAATCAAAGTGCAGGGTCAATGAGGTATTCAAAAAGTGTTCAAAAGAGTGTCAATGAGTTATCAAATGTTGGTTTGACATCAATTCCAAAGGGGGAGTTTTGTTGGCATTGGTAGTTTGTCATTGATGTCAAAGGAACACATCGTTTGTTTCAAGACGTAAGTTTCAAGGGTATTGATGTCTAGTTAGATTGTCACCTTGATATATTGATGATGGGCATGAATTTCATTGGTTTAGTTTTTTTTGGTATTGTGAGCTACCATTGTTGGTATTAATTTCAAAGACAATAAGGTATCTTGCAGCATTGATAATGCTATACCTCTTGGCATATTTTTTATTTAGGTTAGTGATCAATATATTGATCCTCACTTAAACAAATTTAGATCCTTACAAAGATATAATTCATAAGAGTGGTACTTATTATACAAACCTTGGTATATTTATCATTTTATGGTTATTTTGTTCACAAGGGGACATTTAAATGATGAATACACCAACAAAGCATCATAAGTTTGATTATTTTCAAAGGTCAACAAGGTATCATATCAGTTTTTGTAAAAGCATGTGGAGATAAAAGTTAACACCGACAATATGATGTTATTTTCTTGGCCTTAAATGATTTCACATTCTTTTCAAAGAATAGGGCAAGATAGCACCACATTGAATAGGGTATGGAAGCTTGGAAGAGGAATGTGACTTCACACAAAAAGTAGTTTCTTCGAGCAACTATGACAATTATGTTTTAGCAGCAAAATTGGTATTTTTGTTTCCTTAATCTATTTGGTTTTGGTTTGTTTGGAAGAGCTAAAGATTTAACTTTTTCTTATGTTATTCTATATAGTTAACCCTTATTCAGTTTCTATGGTTTATAGTAGTTTTTGTGTTTAACACTTGTGGGTTTGTGAACAACCCTATATTAAGGGTTTGTCATTGTAACCCTAGTTTGGGTTTCTCTATGGGTTGTGTTAAAGTTTCTTTCTTTACTCTCAGGACTGCATACCACAGAGCATCATAATATTAATTCTAATTTAGGTATGGGTTTCAGTTGGTTTAACATTCATATAGTTGATCATTCAGTTTGGCATACCATATAATGATTACTATTGTTTATTAAAAGGAATAGTTTGAGAAAGATAGTTGTAAATTATGTTGTAACAGTTATGAAGATAGTTCTCTTTCTATTCAAAAATAGAGAACACTATTTATGCATTATGTTGAAGGAATTCAAGATAGAGAGTGTGATTGCATCATAAATAGACATCATTCTTGATATGAGAGTTATTGGCTTATAGTGATTCAAATTTTATGATTATTTGATATGCATATCTAATACATTGAAAAGAATCTATAAAGCATCTGCAGAGCATTGGTTTCATTGTATGATGCATCATTGTTTATAATCACAATATACAATGATATATTGTATGTGAAATAAATTATACTTTGCTTATGAATCTCAAGTGATATGAGATCAGGAGATGTTGAGTAGAGAAACAGAGATGATACTTTGTATGTGAATTCAAAAATATTTGAAAAGTGATAATGTATAAGCTAGTGAGGCACATTGTCAGTGAGACACATTGCCAGTGAGGCACATTGCTTTGCTAGTGAGACATTTGAAATATATCAGTGAGATAGTATTGCCAGTGAGGCATCTTGTAGGCAGTGAGGCATTTGAAATCTATCAGTGAGATAGTACTGTCAGTGAGACACATTGTAGCCAGTGAGGCATTTTTCACTAAGCCAGTGAGGCAATTTTATCGAGTGATTTTTATACCCCATGAGGGTTTTCCACTCAAGAAAATTTTGTGTTATGAGTTTTCATTATCACTAAAAATTTTGGTCCTCATGTTCTATCATATGTGATTCATTTTTAAAGTTGTTATAAGATTATGTTATCTTGTAAATATTTCAGTTTTTGGGTTTCTATAATTTTCTCATTCTATATGATCTGGTTATGGTCTTTATGTTCATTCATGTTAAAAATCCTCACATATGTTGGATAACTAAATTTCTATAAAGCTTTCACTTTACATATTAAAATTTGTAAAAGTTTAATTCAAGGTCATTTTGATTTGATATACCACTTATTCACCCCCCTCTTAGTGGTATCGTACTCCAACAATGTGTCTTCTGGATGGTGACATTGGGTTTGATCTCCTTCAAAAGTGTGACCTTTCTTGGCATATGCCATTCCTCTTAGTGGTAATGCTATGGCTTTCATTCCCTAAGGTGCAACTCTTTTATCCTTTGAGTAGTCCTCTCTTGGTGGTGATATTGAGTGTGATTTTTCGTAAAGTGATACCTTTCATGAACTAAGAAAAACCCCTTTAACTATCCTAAACTAACTCTTGGCCACCAAGCATAATACAACTTTCTTGTTAGTGGTGCCTTGTGAAATCCTATGACCATTTAGTGTGGCACCTTATCAAAGTTATCAGGGAGAATAGATTTTGGTATGGTTGGTGTATGGGATCTTGTATACTTGCCATGACTTGCCCATTTACCACCTCTTTTTTGTGGGTTCAAACCTTGTAGATCTAGTCTGTGTTTCTCACTCCTCGAGGCTCACTAGTGTATATCAAGTTTCACTAGCCTTTGTGAGTGTATTTCTAGACAAATAGCCTAGTCTTGATCCATACCTTTTGGACAAATAGTTGAAGCTTGATCCACCACTTTTCCCTCTTTGCATTAATTTTGACATTGTATGATTTTGCATCTTGTGTTGCAGCTACATGCATGTTTCTCTTTGTGTCTTTGTTGGTTTTCCATGGGATTTTAGATCCTGGGAGCTTGATCATCCTCCTTGATCCTTTTCATCTTTGATGAGCACACAGTTATACTGAGAGGGGGGCGAATTAGTATAACACAACTTTTACCAATTTAAAACTTTACCAATCACTATAACACCATTCACTCAACATCAATAATTATGCACATGAGAAGAACACAATAGCATCGATATTTACATGGAAACCCTTGTGCAAGAAAACCACGGTACTAATAATGTACTTTATATATTTATGTGAATTACAATGATATGCACCAACCTAATAGAGGCACCAACCTCTAACTTTTTTTGTAGGAATCAACCTACAAGAAGCACCAATTCCCTCAATTTGTAGGAACCAACCTACTAGAGGCACCAACCCCCACTTTCCAAGCAACAACTTAGAAAAACATAATAACTTCAAGAACAATGTTCCACCTTCAATGTTGCTTCTTCAACTAATGATGGACATTACAATCTTCTTCATTTACTTACTCCATGATTTCCTTTTCATGATTGATATATCTTTCATTGAATGATGTTCACATAAATCAGTATATGATAATCTCTTCACCTTTCCTTCACATAAAAAATCTACCTCTTATATTCTCTTCATAGATCTGATCTAACATTGCCTTATGAGTGCTCAATGTTTGATTCAAAACCTGCTACAAATTAGGCACAAGATTTGTTCCAAATTTTGATCCAAATTTTGCTTCAAATCATATACAAGGCATGCTTCACTTCTATTTTCTTTTTCTTGATGATCTTCAAATATATATTTTGTTTACTTCAATCTATTTGAAAATCCTTCACAGGTCTGCTCAAATATGCTCCATAAATTTGTTTAAATATGCTTAAAAAATTTACATGTATACTCTTTATATCTGCTTCTTCCCAATTTTTAATCTATTTGTATATATAATATTCTTCTTTTTCTTACTCTCTTCACTTTGAATATTCTTTATACACAAATTATCTTTCATTCATACTCACATATTTTTCTGCATATATTTTTTCTTAATGTCTGAACAAAATCTGCGCTTTGTTCATTGGATATTACATTCAAAAACTCATATTTTTCTCTCTTGCTTATCGTCTTTTATATCCTCATGTCTTTATATGAAAGAAGTGATTGTTCTAAGAGAAGCGACACTTCATAATGAATGCTTTCTTTCCAAAAAGGAGAAATATGTGACTCTTTGTTAATGCTTGACCACACTTTAACAAACTAATCATTGTCTTCTCCTTTTGTCTTATTCTATTTTGTGTTATTATATTTTGTCTTTTATAGTTTCATCCTGAGGGAATTAATTGACATTGTTTTCATCGCTGCCTTCCTTTATTAATTGTTGCATATAAGGAATTGTTGCCTTCTTAACATATATTGTTGCCTGTAATAAAATCTCTGCATTTTCTCACTAAGTGCTTCACCCTCTTTCATTTGTTAGTAAATTTCTTAGGCTATTTAAAAGTAGTTAATATATGCTTTTACATTAACATGAGCTTCAACATGGGTCAGCCCATATTTCAATATTTAATTTAATTTAATTTAGCAACATACAATAAAATGCTTCATTTGAAGTCCCTTTAAAATCTTTGTTGTAGCTTCTACAATATCTACAATTCTTTTCATATTGGGAACTCCAATAAACAACTTTGTCTTCAAACAATTATGATGTATTTGTTGTAACTTCTTTGTATGTATGTAGTAATGGTTCATATTAATACCTTTCTCTCTTTCTATGATCAAGATCAATCGTGTTCATGTATTTCATATTAATGACAAACTTTGCAACAATCTCTTATATGCCTTTGACATCAATGACAATATTTCCAACAATATTATCTTTCCAACAATTGTACAATTAGACCTCTCTTGACTTATTTGTCTACTTTAGTGTGAGTTTGAGTGTGGGCTCATAGTCTCACTAAAGTGGGGGCTAAATGTAGTGTATAAAAATGTAGTCCTTTACATTTTCACACTATGTTTGCATTCCCTTAATTAATTGGAATTAATTTATGTGTATGTTAGATATGTAATCTAATTGAAAACAATAAACATAATTAATAGAACTTTAAACTAAAGAAATTTGAAGTAAAAATTAAATATAAAAGAGAATTCTTCAAAAGCATTATGTCTTTCTCTATCTCCAGAGATTTGTTCGAAGCTGCTGCTCTCAGATTATGTAAGCTCAGCTTCTCCAAATAGTAGTCTGCAGAATGAGTATGCAAATGAAAATCTCTATCCTATATGCTGGTGAGAGTGAGAATGTTGACGAATATGGACAGGGGTTGTGGATTATGCACAGGGGTTGTAAATGGAGGATGCTATGGATATGCTACGATATGCCATGATTCTATATTATGCTTATGAAATGGGAATGCTAAAAGACTTATGAAGGCTATGCTATTGTAAATTGACTATAATTTTCCTGCTGAAAGCTTCTATATGATTTCAAATACCTGACAATCTTATTTATAGATTTTTGCAGGCACAATCCTGGCTGGCAAGAATCAACGGTTGTGAGATTGTCTGGTAAGTTTGAATGGTGAGAGATGGAGAGGTTGAGAAGAAGATGGAAGAGGTTGGGAGGTTGGAGAGAAGAATGGATGCCTATCTTCAACCCATGGGAACAAGCTCGCACAGAAATAGAGGAATTTAATTTTTTGTTTTAGCAGTTTGTTTTACGGCTGTTGAAGATAATCCCCAAATAAATTAAATAAATAAATTTATTTAATTTATTTATTAAATTTGATTTATGATTTTTTTGCACTATAGAAGATTTAATTAAATATTTTGAGATATTTAATTGTGATGTGACTTTAGAAGAATATGAAATATTAGAAGAATTAATTAAATATTTTGGAATATTTAATTATAAATGGATATTAGAATTGAATTAGAGGAATTAATTAAATATTTGAAATATTTAATTATAAATGATATTTAAAAGATTTAAAAAAAGAAGAAAATTTAATCTTTATTTGAATAAAATATTCAAGCTAAGATTATATGATAATTAATATAAATAAATCATAATGTTTATTTAATTAATTAAGAAATGAATACGAAAAGATGATTAAATAAACTTATTTATTTAATCAAAATGAAAAAGTGAACAATATAAATAAATTATTTAAATTTATATATACGTAGATGGAATTCAAAGATTCAATTAAATATTAAAAATATTTAATTAATTACCAAACAATGTGATGTGACCATTTTTAGGTGTATACAGTTACAGTCTGAAGCTCTTCAATAGCACTAGCCTTGACTTTGTAAGAATTAGGCAAGGATCTAAGAACTTTAGCAACAATTTCTGATTTGTCTATCTATCCACCCACACATCTAATACCACACACAAGTTCATTCACTCTTTTCATGAAAGTAGTAACATTTTCATCATCACCCATTTTCAAATTTTCATATTTCCCTTTCAGACTTTGTAGCTTAGCAATCTTCACATTAGCATCACCTTCATACAAGGTTTCCAACCTTTTCCAGATCTCATAAGCAGTCTTCAAATCCATCACATTTTTCATCTCAATATCAGTCAAAGCACTCAACAACGATTCCTTGGCCCTGATATTATACTCAGCATAAGTACTATTTGGTGGAATAACATATCTATTACTTGTAATGCTCCAATAGGGTTCACCAATGCATCTCAGATGGCACTCCATTTGAGTCTTCCATAAATAATAATTTGTTCCATCAAATCTAGGACTATCCTTCTTATAATTTTCCATCTTGGATCACCTCAAGCTGGTAAACTTCTTCCAAGGAACCACAAGCTCTGATACCAATTGTTGGCAACTCAAGGGCAGACAACTAAAGGGGAGGGTGAATCAGTTGTCACCGAATTTCAAACTTATTCAACTTATTAACCTTATTCTCAGATTTGATCATTAATCATGAAAAGATAAATGAACAACACATCAGAATCACACATAACACCAAGATTTTTATGTGGAAACCCTGTTAGGGGAAAGACCATGGTGGAGGTCAGTCCACAAGATTATACCCTATTAAAAGTATAAGGAATTATGAATGGGGAATGTACATGTATGTAGGAACACTACCTAGAGCTCACTGCTCAAATACAGAATAGGCTTACTTCCCAAAGGAAGACACACTGTCTTACAGAAAGATTTTGATTAAATCCATTAGACTTTGAAATGAGAAAAGTAGCATCTAATAATACTTGGTTACAGTTCTGGTTAAGCACATGAACACTTCTTCACTCTTCTTCTTTCTTTTCTCTACCTTCGAATGATATGAACTTTATTCACACACGGGACTCTTACACTTCACACACACACTCACATACATGCCTTCAAATGATAAAACAATCGCTCTTATATATACGCAATAAGAAATTACATCATTATAAGTCGACTCCAAAGAAATAATAAAATGAATATAAATAGTCGGCCTAAATCAATAAAGATTATTCATGTGAATCAACCAAGGTAGGCCACAACATAGTGAAGACCAAAAATAACATCCTCAAACATGAACCACTTCAATTAATTACTCCTCGAAGATCCAGAGCATGCTTCAACACTTGTCGGCCAAGAACATGAAAAACATGAACACACAAGAGAAAATCTTGGATCATGAGTACAACGATCAATGTGGACATGCAACATAGATAGAGCATGAAGTAGAAACATTCACAAGCATCATGAAACATTACAGAAGCATCTGCGGCAACTGAAATTATTGGAATCACATGATCTTCACTCAGGAACACAAATTGAAGTAACAAAAAAATTGTCAAAATACAAATCTTCATAACTTGATCAAATCTTCACACGGATCTTTGAAACTTGATGTGGATAAACTAGATATACTCAACAAGAAACCCTTTAGTCCACAACCTCTGAACAGCAAAGTACTGATCACACCGATAGAAAGTGTAAGTGTGAAATAAGTAAATAACTAAATAACTAAAACACTTCTTAATGAAACATTATATCAAGATCTTAACAGCAATTAAACTAATTTAAAAGCACAGAAAACTTAAAAGCATCTCATTGTCTCCTATCTCCAAATATTTATCAATTCACAGAGGGCTCTCAGATTTGTAAGCACCGTAAATGTTAAAATTCCTATCTAGAGAATGGAATTGATGCTAAATGCAATGATGTGATGATTGATTTCTAAATGAAACTAAAAAGTTGTGATATTACTGTAATCTATTCTGACATTAAACCTAATGAATGAAAGCTACAGTAAAACTATGATGCTATCGTGATGTGAATTCTACTGATGCTTACGATTGCTATGATGCTAAGATGCTATTGATATTGCTATTGATATGATTGCTTGATTACTAAGAATGTTGTAGAGTAATTTTTCACAAAGATTCGGGGTCCATTTCCTATGAAGAAAGGCCATATATATTTATGGCAGCAGTTTGTGACAGGACAGCACAATAGAGGCTTGGATTTAATCTTGAGATTTGAAGGGTGAGATGTGGATAGATTTAGTCACCATGTGGCTTGAGAAGATCACATTACTCCACTAATTTGATGGAGGCTGGCCCTTATTTCTAATGTCAATGAGTAATGAGGAATCTTGATAATATATTTTTGATTATACTTGATACAAATAATTTAATAATGATATTTCACATAATAATTTACCATTTATTCAAGATTAATGATGATACCAAACAAATGCACCAACTATAGAAGTTGCATATTTCAATTCACAAACCCAAAGAATAGAAGAAATGAACTATAAATAAATATTTCTATTTATTTAATAGTAGAGGAAATTAAAGTAATTAATCAAATAAAGCGTATTTAATTAATTTGATTATCCAGACCATTTTTAGGTGTATACATTTTGCCCCTCTTTGAAGTGATGTGTCTACACATTACTTCAAAGAAAAAATTTTGTTGCTGCTACCTGTATCAACGGAAAAAAAATTTAGTATGCCTCAGACATGATTTTCAAGTGATTGATGGATATATGCCCCATCGGGAGATAAATTGATAAATTTTTGAATTTTTTGAATTTTTTGAAATTTTTCAATTTTTTATGATTTTGTCGATGATTTTGATGTAGATTTGATGAATATTCAATGATGAAATAATTTATCTCCTGATAATTGATGTAGAAAGTGACTCGGGATGTTATTGAATTAATCTCCTTTTTAAAAAAATTAAAATAACCCCACAAAAATCGCACCTTCAATAACCTATAAAAGGTCAAAAGGGTCCTTTTCACACTCATTTGTGCATTTTGACTTTTGAAAACTTGGTGAGAGAGACCTATTTGAGCCACTTGGAGCAAGATTTTGATTCCTTATCACACCCACCAGTTCAAGTGTGTAAGACATCACCAGTGCCCGACCACCTACGGACCTTCGGTACGTACCCTTCATCCCATTGTTTTTCGTGCATTTTTTAAATTTTTAAATTTTTAATTCTTTTAGTGCTTTTAATTTATGTTGTAGCACTTTCATTAGCTGTTTTAGTGCTTCAAAAACTTTAGTGCATAGGGCTTCTATTTTAGCACTTAGGTATAGTTTTTAGCACTTTGAAAACTTTAGCACATAGGATAATTGTTTTAGAGCTTAGGTAGGATAAACTAGCACTTTCAAAACTTTAGCACTTAGAATAGATTGTTTAGCACTTAGGCCTTCTGTTTTAGCACTTTGACCTAAAGTTTTAACGCATTGACCCTATAGAATGGCGCTTTTGGTGAAATGGCACTTTGACTGCCTATTATAGCACTTTTGACTTATAAAATAGCGCATGTCATGATTTTAGCGCTTAGAAGGCCTATTTTAGCACATTCAAATTAAATTGATGAAGTTTTTTAAATTTTTCTTTGATTTTGTTGATTTTTTATAATGTTAGTCATTGGTTTGATTCGATTGATAATCCTGATCAAGTAGATGATGTTTAACCTCATGATAGGTGAGGTCTAATGTTTGATTTGATAATAATTATCCTCATGATAGGCAAGGAATAATTATAATTTGATTGATGAACCTCATGATAAGTGAGGTTGATTTGATGCATGGATGATTGACCTCATGATAGGTGAGGTTCAATGATACTTGATGATTTGACCTCATGATAGTTGAGGTTCAACAATGTATGCTCATGAGGTTTGATGAAAATTTTCATCAAGAGTTGATTAGATTTGATAGGATATTTTATGTTTTGATGATTGACATGGAATATTGACTTTGATCTTTTCATGATAATAGGAGCGGTTGGAGAACCTTCAAGTTTGAGAGAGATTCCTATGGACATTCAATCTGATACCACAGTTAGCATAGCCTGACACGGCTATTATTACACATTGTGGATTGTCTCATCTTTTATTCATGCCCCAGATTAGGATTAATCAGGGTCTCTTGATAGCGTTAGTTGAGAGGTGGCATAGCGAGCATAACACCTTTCACCTTCCTACTAGTGAGATGATAGTCACCCCAAAGGATGTTTGGTGGATTTTGTAGCTTCCCATTGTTGGAGATGTTTTCATTTATGATTCTATAGAGTAGGGTGGGATTGATGCTCTCCGCAGAGTGTTTTAGGATGATCAGATTGCTAGAGAGTTGATTTCATGGCGTGAGATGGTCGATGCATACACCGCTTTTCCCATAGTGCTTGTTGGTTTTATCAAAGGATTCCTTTGTCTTGATCGTAGGTCAAAGGGATTCTCTATTGGTTGGGGCCAAGGACTGGAGAGTATGGTTGTTCATGGGACCATATTTTCTTGGGGCATGTGCATGCTTGCCCACCTATATCATGATTTATATTTAGCTATGTCTCTTAGAGGTCAGATTTTATCTGTCGGTGTCACTTTGCTTCAAGTATGGGAGTGGGAGCACATAGTTGTCATGTATCTAATTCCAGTTAGATAGAGACCACCTATGAGACCATATGTGTTTAGATATGTCATCTGCCTTACTCAGTCCAGATTGGGTAAGTTAGAGTATTGGAGGAGAGTGATCGATGACATAGAGTCTGTGACATGGCATCCGTACCTAGATTGTGATCATTGGGATAAGGATGATATTTAGGTTCCTTTTCTCTATCATTCGATGATATTGATTGGTCAGACACATTGGGTTCTAGAGGTATTTTTTATCAAATGAGTGTATAGATAGTATGGTATGGTTCAGAGTATGCCCTAGGGTGTTACCCATTACGCCCATCGTCAGCCAAATTTTACAAATTGGGGGCTTGGTTTGTCATATGATGTTGTTGTTCAAGAGTTTCAATCTTTGCAATCATTTGAGTGGGATATCCATCCTAACATTTTTAAGCCACCAGTTACAGCAGACTATGACAAGTATCTAGCTCTGCATCATTTTCCATGTCTTACCATTCTAAATGAGCCTACCCCATTATCCAAAGAGGAAGTTCCTGTTGTACATGGTCATAGGTGGAGGATTTTGATGTTGAGGAGGATGTTGGAGAGGAGGATTATGTTGTTGAGGAGGAGGATAGTGGAGAGTAGATCAACGAAGATGAGAGTTACAGTGATGACTATAGATTTGACAGTGGAGAGGTTGTAGGTGGGTTAGGTCTTGCCTTAGATTTTTCAGAGTAGAAAGTTCCTCATAAGAGGCAGGAAGTGAGGGATGTTTCAAATAAACTATAGATAGTGAGCCTTCAAGTGTAGTTAGAGACTATTCAGGAGCATCTTCTTCAATATCAAGGTTTATTAGAGCAGACTCGGGCTTAGATACAGGCACAGGACCAGTTACATGCAGAGGCTTTATCATCAATGTAGGCTTAGTTGGCTAAGGAACAGTCACAGATTGTAGCATTGATAATCGAGAGGGATGCTGCTAGGCAGACTACAGGGGCAGCCCAAGCTCAAATTGCATTCTTGACAGTCAGGAGAGATGCCGCCAGGTTTACAATAGAGGGTGCTCAGGCCACACCTGAGAGATTATAGAGACTGGAAGATGGTACTTCCCTAGCAGATTATATGTGAGAGGTTTCCCATATTGGTGGGGAGGTGGAGCACTACATAGGTAAATATTATGATTTCATTCCTTCGGAGCAAACAGTGAGCTTCAGGAAGTCCTAATCTAGTAAGACTCAT
>VDFB02101944.1:0-13024 GCA_007258455.2 Sequoia sempervirens | reverse complement strand
TGAAATTGTTAAACTTGTTTTGTCTCAAATCCTCAATATATGATTTCATGTTGATTTGTTGCTTTTACCAATTGTACTCGTAGGATTATAGTGAGCTGAGTTGCAGTCAAAACTGCTCACACATGCTTTAGAATTTTATCAAATGTTTTTTGGGTTTTATTCCACGTCCTTTCACCTTTCCAAAACATATTCAATTTTAAAATTTGGGTAAGAGATGTAAAAGATATGATTAATCAAACACTATCATTTTCTACTAAAATCAGCAAGCTAAAAATTGTTAAGTAATTTGGGTATTATGGTTTGTTTATTTTCTTGATACATGAATATAAATCTAGGGTTGGGTTGATTGAAAATGATACTTGTACAAGGTGACTAATTTTATGGGTATGGTTCATGCTACATTTACTTGAACTATAATAGTTCCATTTTCACATGAGGAGATGTTTCATAATAGGCCATTTCTTGTATTAGCCAAAAGTGTTGGTAGATTAGTTATGAATTGTTTTGATTAGTAATATATGGTTGGAATGGACTTTAAACTTTCCTTGAGGTTTTATGTTATCTAATATCACTTAGGGTATGGGTAGAAATAGACCGTTATAGTGGGAGAATTTGAAAATCTTTCATTGATGATTAATCCTAAAATTAGGGTCCCAATGATAAAGCGTTATTTGGTGAAATTATTATCATTATCAATGTCATGTCATGCTTTAACTATATTATTGGCTACTATAATACAGTGGAGTGTTAGAGGATTGTGTTTTAAATTAAGGTCATGTCATCTTTTGAACCTAGGATATAGGTAAGTACGGATGCTTAGGCGTGCCATTTGGAAGAGGAACACACACATAGCAAATAATTTTTTTTTTTTTTAAAACAATACAATTCACTACCTATAGCTATATTCAATGATCACACAAGCTACAAGAAAAGATAGAAGTGAATTACTAACTTTGGCAATAGAGTCTACTTACTTAGGTTAGCTTAACATACCTCTTACATTCTATTTTATTGACAAGTCCTTGCTCCCAATGCCTATACCTGCAAGGTCTACATGACTTGGCACACACATCAGATCAAAGATAGTTAGCACATGATCACTAAGAGAAGCTATATATATCAATGGTAGTTTTTACGTTATCAAAAATAAATGACAAATCTCAAACAAGACTCGGGAGAATAGTCCTAGGGGCCCGACCTAATGCCTTGGGGGCTCATCACTCGATGGCCTTGCCTACGTATATAATTCACAGAGGCACCGTAGTTCGACAACTTGAGCTGCTCCAACTCATTGACTGACCAACCAAGGGTTCACTCATAAGACTTTCAAGGAGGAATCTACTCCAACACAAAAGTAACACAGCACCACAAATACACGCTAAACTCAAACCTCTATTCATAAGCATTATGTGACCCATACAAAATTACATACTAGAAGAGTGGGTATGCAACCCTTTCTAGGGTCCATCACCCCAGATAGTTTCTTAGGTGGCTGCCACCCACTTAGGTGAAGCCGAAGACTACTGAACTAGACAAGCATATTCTTGCAAAAATAAAATTAAAAAAATAGCCTACTCAAATATTTATTCATACTTGCACAAGAAAGGTCACAAGGCATAGCAACATTTCCTTTTAGCTAGATAGCTCACGATAAAACATATACTTATATATATTATAGCTATCCACCATGAAATAAAATAGTGATTTCACATCATTCTTAGTTAACAAACAAACAATTAGTATAGGTAAACTTACAATAGATATCAACTCCTTATCACTAGTCAAACACTACTCAATAAACCAATACTTAAAACTTAAACATTCAACGATATCAATTTATAATATACAACTTGATGATTAATGTATGAAAACATTTCAAGGGTCATTCAAAATGAGAATTCAACAATATAATATCAACATTTGAATTATATGATAGTACCAATTACAATTATAATCAAAACAGTAATTGAACTATGTTATCTTTTACTATTTCTTAGCTCCTATTAACTAACATTCTCTTAAACATATCAATCAATCATCTTTAGAACCATGTATAGCTAATAAATTGAACTAACATAATATATGCAATTAATAAGGTTGAATCTTAAAGCTATCTAAAACTATAGTCCATCAGTTATTGTTCCAATATTAATAATTGCAATGAATAAATATGAGTTCGTAGATATTCTAATTGGTATAAGTATATCAAGTAATGGTAATGGATAATAAGCTAGGTTTATCACATCATAACCTAAACGATGAATTTTCTAAACCAACAATAAATGAATATCACACAGGCCTATTATAAAAACCAAGTAACCAATAATATACTGATTTTAATTTAATAAACCATACCTGCTAAGTCCACATAAGGAAGAATCTAAAATGATCTCTATTTTATTAAGATATTTCTTAGTTGGACAATTCTAAAATCCACAAGTGAAATCATTTAAGAGTTCTCACTAAAACCAAAGATCCAAGAATTAAATGAATATGATTATTAAAAGATTCCAACCTCCAATATAACCAATTACAATTGTCTCGATATAAACCATACAATAAATTAAGGCTTATTTTCTTTTAAAAATATCTATTCTATCAAAATAACCAATTAAACAAATATATTTAAATATATATATATAATTAAATATATATATAATACATATAATTAAACATATATATAAATACTTATTAATTAATACATTAAAATAATTTACTATATTCAAACAATGCTAATAATAGAACTAGTGTATTGCAACTTGTATAAATTTTATTTTTGGATCTGGGTCTTTCTACAATTTTACTGAAGATGCGCCATTAAATATTTTAACACATATAAAAAATTCAGCCATACCCAGTTCGTAAATTGTGAGTTATGATAAATTTAGTGACCCTATGTCTCTGCTATTTTCTACAGGGAAATTTTTATTATTTTATCATAGGATTTCATTTTTCCTAATTTATCAGTGGATTTCCTTTTTTTTCAATCCTACAGAGGTTTTCTAAATTATATGTGAGATTTTCTAAATTATCTATTGTTTTCTTTTCAAATTTTCTACCATTTTAAATTCATTTCCTTAGAGAGGATCTAAGATTTTCACAATCCTTCTACAAAGATTTTTTTTTAATTTCACAACAAATTAACAGACAATATTTCAACATATGTAAACAAATTATCTAATTCTTTTTTTTTTATAATTTCACAAAATTAAAATAAACATCTACAATTTTGTATAGACAATCTTTTAACAACACAATTTAAATAAACATTTAAAATAAAGAACCTGGATCCTCAATCTCTAATTGATGAAGATTGAAGTTGAGCCTTCGTATTTTGATTCCCAAGCTTTTTCCAAATATTTCATCTTCTAGAAGATGTGCAAAACCATCCTCCGCCAAGAACTTTTTCCTGAGAGTCTTTTTTTTCCATTTCCTTTATTTTATTTTATTTTTATTTTACCAAAGAGTAGTTTGCAGAGCAAAAATTTACTTGTTCAGCTTTTCTTGTCACAATAATCTTCTGTGTGTCTAAAAACCCCCAAAATTTTTAATTAAAATAAAAGATAATACCATTCCATTGCAAAAGCTCCAAAAATCATCAATAAAAGAAATTGTACCTTTAAAAGCAAGTTTTTCAGTTAAATCTCAATTCTCATTCGTTCACACAACTTTTTCATTCTTTTATTTATTTATTTTTCTATTTTCAATAATTTTTGTTTTAATTTCTATTTTTACAACTTTACTTGCAAAGCACATTATCTAATTAATTTAAATAATTTATTCTAAACAATTATCCTCAATAAAATAATTGATTAAAATAATAAACACTATTTAATATTTAATTAATATTTAATAAAATACATGACTTTTTAAAAATAAATAAAACATTTAAATATTTAAATACAATTTAATCTAACATTTTAATAAACAATATTACCCTTATTTAATTAATCCAATCACAACATATAAAATACCATTAGAAGCTCTTGTCCCATCTTCCTCTTCTGATTCCTTAGTCAGACTACCTGCACATCCTAGGTGAGAATGGAGGGGTACTACATCCTCCCCCCCTAAAACTCGACTTACTCCTAGAAGTCATATGGCTCAAATGGAAACATAACAACATTAGTACCAAAATTTCTCTAATCTATAATTGATGTACACCCTCTTTCTGAATCATTGCAATTAGAATCACTATCCGGCTTCACATTTGAAAATAATATCTTCTTAACTAATTTTATTTATAATTCCCTACATCTCTTACAATAACATACTTGGTTTCAACACTAATAACAAAGCAAGTACTCTCGTTAACTCAATTTTCCATTTACACAACAAACATCTTCAAAATAACATAGAAGTAAAACACATCAAATGATTACTTAAAATTAACAAAATACACACCATATCATGTTTTCAGTAACATATTTTAAGTCACAAATTTACGATTCTCAATAATATCCAATCTATTTTATACCACAGAGTCACAATATACCCACATTTAAGACATGGTTATCCCTCTTTTACATTAATAGGCACAAAATATAAAAAATATTCTTCTAACACATACATACACAGTCACATCACTAGAAACCACATAACAAGGCTACACAAGGGTCCATCTAGATGCCGGAAAGCAGCATACTAATCCACAATACATAATCCAAGAGCCAAGAGCCAAAATCCATCTCACATAATCCATACCTCACACACCCAGTGGCCTGATGGTGTTAGGCCACACACACATGGTTAGACCATCCAAACAAGACCACTATGACCCATCTCTTGTTGTACAAGGTGGTTAGCCTCCAAGAGATAGTCATCACACATAGGTGGGTAGTGGATCCTAGCTATGTAACAGCCTCACATACCACCATCCTTAAGTTTCCCTTTGTCTACTTCCTCGTATACACTCACCAAGTCCGCCTCATACATCCTTGGAGAGGAATCACAATACAACACATAGCTGACCTCGAAAATAATAAGGATAAATTAGTTTAGCCACCAAAGTCATAATTACAAGAAAACAAAAATTTAATCTCAATAATAAACAAATAAATGTGCACAATTTCAACACTAAATCAAATGTAACCACGAGGGCTACGACCAAATAAGATCACCAGGTGTCGCTAAACTATCACAATCAAATATAACAAGGTGTCAGCTTTCACAATCACTAGAAAATCATCAATAATTATAAAGAAAGTTCACAATCTTAGAAATTGCACTATACAACACTGTGTGACTAGATACTAGCCACCAAATGAGGAAAGAGGGAACAATGTCCGGCTATACAATAGCCCCCATGTGGTGTGGAGTGGGCACGCCATCCACATGACCCAGAGTGTGCTCCTCGGCTACACTCTGCCTTGCGTCGTCATGCGACATGGACTAACCAAGTGGCCCACGCACTCCTTGGTTGTCCGCATAGGATGTGCACCTCAGCCTCCATCCTGCATCGCATCTCAGTGCGGCATAGTCATACACTAGCCAGAGAAGGCACGCACTGGTCGTATGTCGCATGGCAGTGTGTCCGTGGCTCTGAGGAAGTAGGCACGCACTAGACACACTCCGCATAGTGATACCTCGTGGAAAAGGCACACGCAGGTACTCGCCGTCGCCAGAGGTATACATGGCCAGGACCTACCCATATGCTAACCAACCCAAACACTATCGAAAGAAAACATGAGTATCCCTCTACAAATGTGTGAGGCCCCATTATGCTCATCACACAAGTAGGCTATCATAGCACATCTCATAGTGCACCATCACGTGTCTAAGCATGTGGCATTGTGTCCTCGAGCCTAGCTCACTACCATCAACAATACGCCATCATCACCAGCACTGTGTCGAAACATCAGTGGGGTGTGGCATTGTATCCATTGCATCATGTCGGAACATGTGCAAATATGGTGTATGCAATACATATATGGGCATATCAATATAGGGCTACTCGAGCTTCACCTCTCATATGGACAAGGTTCACTCGCTAATGTCAGCTCAACGTCCCTATGGATGGCCAGACAAACACTAACAACCAATGCTGCTATACTCAAAACTGTGGGGTTTAGGCTAGCACATATGAATCAAGTACCCTGATCCATCATAAGGGGAAGTAGTGAGTACATTTCCTTGAGATCGGTTGAGCTAAGAATACTCTGTGTCGCAATATGCGTACGCTACACACTCCGCCCAAGGAACTTTGTGGCTGCTACTACCCCTTCACAGATTGAGGGACTAGAGAACCAAAAGAAAAGAATCCATGAAACTAGCTTTTGGCTACTCTTATATGTATAGATTTTCAACCACATGTGGGTTGGCCCTCAGTCAGGTAACAAACATACAAGCACACAAAATGGTATGGTTAATTCTACACCAGCAAATACAATATAGATTATCCAAACAGCTTCCCCTTATCGCGAACCCCAAAGGACATTAACACAATAATTACAGCACAATTTTTTTTTTAAATACACATAACATACATGTAATACACATCAAGTCATATCATGAATTTCAATTAAATAGATTCATTAACACATACATCCCTTGGGGTACACGAAGAGTCATTATGCGACTTAGATCCATACAACATCAATAAAGAATAAAATCCAAAGATATAATCATTAACAATAAATATAACACATACATGAAAAATTCATTGATAAGAAGCCATCTGCACATAAATACAACATATGCATGATTAACATAACACATTGAAGAACAACTACCATGGTCAATATCCACACCAAGTTTAACATTTCATTACAGTACAATGTTTAAGAAGTACAATGATACAAGAGTGTTCCAAATATGAATGGAAACCATACACAAGATACCATGATACAAATAATTAGAGAAATACAAGTATCAAAACAGGCTCCAAGACAGATACAACTCTGGAGTCGCTGCAATAGCACCAATCCACACCTCTCGATCCTCGACTGGGGACCCAATGGGGTGCATAGCACGTTCCACCCGACCATGTGAGTCCGAAGACCCACCCCCCGTGCTAGGAGCTAACAAGAAAGAGACCTCAACCAAGAACATCCAAACATGGAACCACAAGACTCAACAACATACCAAGGTATCATAACACTCAGGAATTAAAATGACATAATCAACCACATCCAAGAGTCATAAATCTCATCACATAAATCAAAACAATAGCCAGTAAACAAGGAACCAAAGGAAGATCATAAAACACTTTCAAATCAAGTTGAATTAAAAACCATATCATAATTCAGAAACGCAATGATACAATACAATAACATCATATCACAGTACCATAAGAGTACAAGGTCAAAACCCAAATGTCCACAAGATTTATACAAGACCAAAGAATACACCAAAGATCAAATAGGGTAAAACCATAAATCAATTCAAAACAACTATGTTCCATCAATTCAAGACAAAGACCCACTTCCAGAGGATTTCCAAAGAAATAACATAAGAAGGAGTGTTAGAGGAGAGTGTCATCGCATGGCTTAACATGGATTATCCAGGCTACCACTAACGCAAGGCGCCGCCTCCGTCTACTGATGAATTATCCAGGCACTCGAGCGCTAGGAGCCGCCTCCATCTATGGTTATCCAGGCTTCCTATCTCAAGGTACCGCTCCATAGGGTTGCTCATGCGGAACCGTTAACCTTTCATGAAGACAAGGCAACGATCTTGCCAACCTCGGCCTTCTCAATCCCCTTTAGTGTGTGGTAGCACTCAAAGGCGGATGAGGCATCAATTATCTTTTTAATGTGATTCTACCCACCCCCTAGTTAATTATTTAAATTATCACTTATTAATTTCACTCTAACGAGGGCTATCCTGGCGCCCCTTTGTGCGCCGACCACCCACTTAGAGCCACTCTCACTCTAGACACTCAAAACATAAAAACCAAATCCAAGGGTTGTACAACATAACAAGTACATTAGATCACAACAGAGAAGCATGCAAGGCATCACCCATCTTGCCATAAATACATAATCAAAATCTCAATGATTCATGTACAACCCTTTTCAAAAACATGAAACCAAAACACTTGCCACAACAAGGGCACATAAAAGGAGGAACACTAACCAATAGTAAAATAAACCTCTGGAAGATTCCCATAAAGTTACACTAGGGTTTCCCCATGAAAATCTGACAACAATAAAAGCAAAACCTTGAAGAACTATTTTCAATTCAATTATGATGAGAGAATACATCAAAATAAGATCAACAACTCCCTTAAACAACATCAACAACCTCAATACGAACTAAATCGGACATCCAAGGGAAACCTCTATTTTCTCCTCTCGGAATACCCATTACTCAAAGAACTTTTCAATTGACTCATTAACAACTCAAGCAGAACCATCAATCATGACAAAGATAACATTAACCAATTTTCCACTTAGGTAAAGAACAAAAGAACACATACTGGTTCCCAACAAATAGCAACATAAATAAAATGAGAGAAAAACTCCAACTCAAAAATCAACTCAGGAAAAGTCACATTGAAAGAATCCATAAAACCACACATTCTAATAATATATCCATTCATTCAATAAGAAGTAACTTGAAACATTTTAAAAAGAACATTAGTTTAAAGATCAATCATTTCCAACATTTAAGGATAGCACAATATTGCGAAGTGAAAATAAAATCTAATGGTTTAAGTCGTAAGACACTATTCACAAGTATACTCTTTCAAACACAATTATATTCCCATTTACACATTATAACAACAATCTCCCTTTGAAGATCAACCCACTCAAACCAACAATTTGATCCTGATATCAATCACAAGTATTTTCTAGAACTGTTCTTATAGAAATCCCACAAATCAACTATTAAAAGAATATGAGGGAAATTGACTTAGAAAAGATCATCTAATTTTATTCATTTACATAAACCCTTTGTTTAACTAAATATAATTAATCAAAACATTTATCGAATCAACAATCATTCACTAGCCTTTATCGTAATACCCAACTATTTAAAGTTTTCAAATTTATTTACTTCCATTTATCTTATAAATCAATTCTCCCACCTAAATAGAAATAATCCTTATCGCCAATATTATCTACATACAAAACTCTACTTTTCATTATTTCTAAGTTAACTATCCCACTTGAAATTAATCAAATTGAGAATAAACTAATCTATCAATGTTACCCAAATTATTAACATAAGGAAACTCCCTCTCTAATCACTTTACTAACCTACTCAATAACATAATACCTAACTCAACTACCTAATAATTCTAATTTTCTAACTCCTATAAATAAATCATTTTCTGAACATAAACACATTAATCACAAAGTCTTAAGGAATAATTCCATACAAGGAAACCATCAACACATCAACCTTTAAGAACACTATCTTAAAACACTTACAATGAACAGTCCATTGAGACATCTCCATAAATATCCCACAAATAACACCCATCTTAAAACACTTAAACCAATAATCAAAACACTTTGTTTAAAACACATTTACTCACCCATTATAACCATAAAGACCTTCCTTTAATTAAAGCATTATTTCAACGTTTTTACTACTTATTTTAATATATCCACTTAATTTAATTAAGAGAGTATTTACTACAAATAATTATATTTAAAATAACTATATCATTTATAAGATAACCAACTCCATCAACTGTTTAATACGAATCCTAATTATAACTTTAAAATGTAATACTAAGATGACAATTCTATAATTTACAACTTTATTATAATACTAAGGTGACGACACTAATAGATTATTTCACACAGTAGTTTGATAAATAATTATCATTCACAAACTCATTAGATAACTTGTAATACCCCCATGTTTTTGATACTATTTACTACTATTGTTTGCTTTTATATGTTAGTGTGATACTGGATTGTGTTGGTGACTGATTCATCGTTTTGGTGTGTGTGGTTCTGTAGTTAATTGATTGCTACATTTGATATTGTTATTGTGATTTATGATACTATATGTGTAGGCTTGGATTGTTTTATTATGCAATGCTTTCTCTTGAATGTTTTATATGGCAATGTGATAATCGTATGGTGATTTGAATTCAATATTATTTTATAATGCAAGGTTTAGTAATTAGTTATGATGCAGTAGTTTAGTATAATGTTATCCTATGATCTATTTGGATTAGAAATGTTAGTTACTATTGACATTGTAATTGTTAGAGTAGATTAGGTGAGAGGACAGGGTAGCATCACTCGTTCACGAGTGCCCTGCTACACTGCGATTCCTTCTCACGGTAGGATGTTGATTTTATATATATATGTATACATGTGCTGCTTGACGTTTGCTTGGATGCAGGATTGCAGGAATAAGTCTCGATTCCACCTGCTTCGGCAGGACAGGGCGAGCAATAAACTAGCCCAACGGGTAAAAATGTTGAAAAAGGGAGTAGGTTTGGAAGCGTCCCCGTCCCAAGTCGTCGTCTGTTGTGAGTCACGTTATGACTGTGGTTTTCGTTTTCGTTGTTTCTGTACTTCGTTTTGTTGAGGTATTCAGTTGATTTATAGTTCATGTTTATTTAATTAACCTTATTTTTATAGGATAATGGATTAAAGTTGTTTAGTTGGTTGATTTAATTGTGTGTTAGTTGAATATTAAATTTAAATATATTATAAATTAAAAAGGTGATTTAATTTATTTAAAAGAGAAAATAATTATTTTTAATTAATAATGTTGACAATAATTAAATTAAATAATTATTGTTGAAGATAATTAAATAATAACTTTTATTAATATTAATTTAGCATAGATAATATTTGGTTTAAATAAATTATTTTAAATAAAAACTGTAGATAAATTTGTGCTTTTAAAAGCTAAAAAGGACCAATAGGAAGGGGGCTTTTTGTGAAAAGAAAGCAGATGTGCTTTATGGAGTTTGATTTTGATTTATTATTTTGTTTCAAGAGAGGATTATGCACACAGACAGAACTTCTACTCTGTGGTTTTTAGATCTGGGAAAGGAAAGATAAAAATAAAAAAATAAAAGAAAAGAGTTTTTGGGATTGTAAATTTTTGGAGAAAACTAATTGATTTGAAGATAGGGGAATTCGAAGAGAGAGCTTCAGGAGGGATCGAAAAGGATCGGCAGGAGGAGTTCGAAGGGAGCTTTCAGAAGGATTCTTCTTCAGACGTAGGATTCCAGGTTCTTTGTGCTATTTATTATTATTTTATTGTGCTTGAATAATCCCTGTTGGCTATGTATTGAAAAGTTTATAAAAAAGAAGATTTGTGATTTGAAAATTTAATTGGTATGAAACCCTTGAATTGCTGTAGGGAGTTTTAGTAAAAATCATTTTGACTGAAGATTGAATTTGCATGTCAGATCTACATTTGGTTATTGAAAATCATTTTTGTTATTATGCTGAATATTCGTGCCCAAATTCATTTGTGTATGATACTGAACAAATTGTTATTTTATTTTAAAACCCTTGTATTTTTCTACTGAAAACATTAGTAAAACCTCTGTAGGAAATCATTGTTGAAACAAAATAAAAATAAAAATAGACAAATATATATATATATATATATTCTAGTTGAGTTGTGTAAATATATATATGTAATTCTGGTGTATCTGTATGATTTCCAATTTATATGAAAATAATAGAAATAATACTTTGTGTATGAAAACATTGAATTAAATATTATATTTATATATGCTGTTCCTTTCTTTAAGTATATAAATAGTTACAGATTAAAGGTTAAGGTTGTGTTTGTTTCTGGTTGGTTATATATATATATAAACTATATATATTGTGTATGGGCCTATTGTTCTGAAATAAAAATAAATAAATATAAATATGTATATAAAAATTTAAAATTATGATTATTTATGTCTTTGTTTCCGTGCCCGAATGGGCGAATGTAATTATAAAAGTCTTTGTAAATAAAATTAGAATTTAAAAATTTAATACATAAATTTAAAAAAAAAATAATAAAAAATTTGAATTTTTGGGTTGGGGGTCGGCCGAGGCCGTACCCCCACGGCCCACGGAGGCTGCTGTACGCAGCCACCGTCGGCCGCGCACAGCAGCCGAGGCTGCTGGGCGCAGCCGACAGGGCTGCGTACTGCGGCCCTGTCCCCTGTGGTACGCAGTACCACAGGCCTGTGGTACCGCGCGTACCACAGGGACAGCGATATGTACCTTTTTTGTTTTTTTTTGTTTTTTTTTATTTGGTGCGTTTTAATTTTATATATTATATATTATTTTAATATATATTATATGTTAATTAATATATATATTAATATTATTTAACATATATATATTAATTTATATATATTATATATTATTTAATATATATACTATTATTATTATTTATTATTATTATTTGTTGATTATTTTAATAAAATATAATTTTTTTAAAAATGGGATATTTATTGGATTTTGTAATATATGTTTGATAGAATGAGTTTCACAGAAGTATTTAATCTTAACATATATATTTTCTTTTGGTAATTTAAAATATACATATATATATTCGTGTAATTCGTTATGGAATTTAATATATATTTTTAATGTATAAATATATTTTAAGAATATGATATTTTGATAATCTGAATTAACAATATAATATTTTTTGACATGAAAGGATATAGTCTGATTGAGAAAATTAGAAGTAAATGATGTATTTGATTTAGTTACTTATTTTCGAGTTGTGGATTTATTTATTTGATGGAATTTGTTATTCGTGGTTAACTGTATTATGGCGTTGTTTATTCTTGGTTACTCTCGAGATCATGCATTTTGATTTAATTTGATTTTCTTAAACCTGGGTCTAGGTCATGTAGGAAACCTTTGAGTGAACTTTTTCATTTATAGGATTCTAAGTTGTGGGTAGGACTCGAGGCGGGATTTTGTATTTGTGTTCGATCTTTTATTTTGATGTTGTCCTTATGTTTTGGCTTTGGATGTGGTATTGATGTATACTTGGATCGTAATCATTTATGGATGTCATACATGTGATTTTGGGCGAGAGAGTTATGCCTCGCGAGTGAGCCATTGTTGGTTCGGGATTT
>VDFB02101943.1:0-12127 GCA_007258455.2 Sequoia sempervirens | reverse complement strand
TCTCCTGTGATAAGGTACATCAAAATAAAGGATCCACATCTGAAGATAAATTGGACAAGGTAATTAATTATTTAAAGGAATTGAATTACAAAGTAGCCAGAAATGAAAAGGTATTATCTCATGACAAGCCAAACTATAATAGATAGGAAGGGATGCCAAAGTTGTCAGATCAGCCTTACAATACAACATGGCATAATGGTAAACCAATGCATAACAATTGCAAGGGCTTATCAAATAAAGAAACACTAGACCCTCTCAAGAAGCCTAGAGCAAATAGTGTAGAAGAAATTCAATGGTGTATGGCCTATCAATTGATTCACTCTCCACTATAGTGCCTAGTGGCACAATCTTATGAAAATCCTCGTGATGAATGCAATGACTTGACCATGGTATGGATCAAGATGATGAGCACCAAAACATAAATATGATGTCTACCAGATTGTGCTTGCGCCTTGAAGAGCATTCTTCATCAAATGAATGTGTGGTTGAATCAAACATTGATGACAAAAGATGTATGAAAAACAGTTTTCACTAGAAAGTCTTTTCTGATGATGAAGAGGAGATGTACCACGTGCACAATTTTGAGTCCATTGGTTTAGAATTCAGATTGAGAAGACCTTCAAACAAGGAAATTCGAGCGTTGACAACTGTTGTAGTTGCCCAAGTTAAGAGCAACTATAACTTAAGCAAAGGGGATAATTTTGGTCAAGGCAATATAGGCAGCCTTTTCATTGAGGAAAAGCAAGATGAAAGGAAGTGTCCAACCCCTGTTAAGAATGATGAGACAAAAGGGAGAGGTTGGTTGAATGGTGCACCTTGTGTAGAAACTACGCATCCTGTTGGCGTTTCAATTAGCACCTCTGGAGTGCTTATTGGAAATGGTCAGCTATTGCAAGTGTGTAGTAACTGCTTCTTCAAATTAGGAGGGGAAGATCCCTCTTGTTGCTGATGTTTGCGTAAAAAGTAAAGTAAACTACTGTTCCTATCTTTTTACTCAGCGGCAGGACACAAGGGTGCATAAACATAATGTGTTGCAGCTAAGGTTTTCTCTGGTTTCTGCAGATCTTAACTACAACTAAGCTAACTTTTAATCTATCCTATCTCCTCTAGATAAACAGAGCATGAGAATATGGGAGCGGGAATGTAATGGTTCGATCACTTAGACGAATGTTTCTCCCAAAATGCATTTGAAGGCTTTGAACTCCCAGATTTACACCGAAATAGAATCCACTCAACTAATCTTCAAATGGTAGGCTACACTTTAGGATTCCCAAGGAGGTACCAAGACCTTTCCGAGGTGTAGGCTGAAAAGTAGACTACTAGAAACAACAAAGAACGATAATCTGACTCTTTAAATTCCCAAGGAGAGACAATGCTCTTTTCGAGGTGTAGATCAAAAGAAGATTATTGAAAACAACATACAATGATAAAACTTGAGATTTTTAGATCAAAGGCAAGGTAGCTCTCCTAATTTATTATCTCAATCTTCGATCGAAGGTTACACTTTGGGACAGTAACTTGTGTCAAAGAGACAATCACATATGAAGGGATCAACCAAGAATACATGAACATGGATTGAACACACCTATCTGAATAGAGAGAACACAAGTTGTACTTGGTGTTTAACTATAACAAATACGATTCAAGAACATATACTAAGTGAACAAAGTTGAAGGCTTTTTAGCTCAACATTTTGCTGCCCTGAAGTAAAGTTACAAAATAATGAGCTAAGGCTCTTATTTATAGAACTCAAAGGAGTAGGCAACCCTAAAGTTTCTTGAGTTAACATTGAATTCTTGCCAATCAATCAACAAGATTTATTCCTATGTCTAAAAGTAGGTGAGTAAGCAGTTAACTGGAAATCTACTTCAGTTAACTGAAACTAAACTAAAAGTGAACTCAAATTACAAAAGTGCCTCCAAAATAGAGATTCAAAATTAGTGGAGATCTAGAATAGACATCCATAATTAGTGGGATCTGACATGCATGATCTGTGGGAGAGTGAGTTAACTTGGAAAGGGGCATCAAGTTAACTACTATTTGTCATTAATGTTGTTTTGGAGGGTAGGACGTCCTTTCTAGGTGCTTTACACCTCTTCAGCTCTAGTCAACAACTCCTCTAGCCAGTTGTTGACTTCTTCTGCCTTTGGGAAATCAATGCATCGCAGGATGATGGCATGTCGCTTAAGCATCTTCTCACCACTCGCAATTTGTTGCTGATATTCAACACACTTTGCAGCCGCGTCATCTAGCTTGGTTGACATGACTGCAATCTTACTCAGCTAGCAACTAGCAGGGTCACTGCAAAAACTATCACGGATGATATTTTGGAATTGTGTTTGCACTTCGGCTAGCTTGATGTAAGCACCTCCCTCGTGCTGATAAAGGCAAGGGATAGATATTACCAATGTTCTTACGAAGTTGATAACTCTTGCCACAATCTATCGGTACTTGATCAATTCTACAGAGTTGGTGTTATATGCTTTCACCTTGTATGCAAGCTATTCTTTCCAAGTGAAAAGATGTTGCTTGTTCTCCAATATAGTAATTGATTGGTACACCAACTGCAAGTCTGAGATAGTAATCTCATCTCCAGGCCTCTTCTCTGCTGCCTTTTGCTTTGATTGCTGAATTTCTGCGCGGAGTTCATGAGCTCTATTCCTTAGCTAGTACAAATCTGTAAGTATACATCGTCCTCTGATGACAAATTCTTTCACTTGACTTCTCAAGTGTTTTCATACAGGATCAGTTGGTGGTGATTTTACTCTGCGGGAAGATCTAGCAACTCTCGAGGCAAGGCAAAGATGTTTGGTATACCGTGCATCAAGCTAGATATTTATAATCTCAACTGCTGGTTTTCATCCTTTAAGACTGCTTTGTCTTTGCTGTCCTTTGCCATTCTTTCTTGGACAATTGCTGATGCAACTCCAAGGAGATCTGCCTCCACTTGACGAGTGGTCTTACCGAGGTTGACCTTTGACAAAGTAAAGTCATTAACCTCTACCTCATGTGCATTCCTGTCCTCAGGTGGTGCAACTGTCTCTATGACAAATTCATTGTCAAATTCTTTCCTACATGAACCTGCTTCTTCAACTTCTTTACTAGCATGTCTTGAGGGACATGATCAAACTCTGTGAAGTCTAGTTGGTAGGATGGCCTTTCTCTTCTCCTTCCTAGGAGACTCTCAAGCCAAAATGAATCCTGACTAGTCTTGATAGAAGGAATGTTAGGTCCTTGAATGCCTGATGAATGGGATTGCGCAATGATGTCTTGCGGTGGCGAATCCAAGTCAATGGGGACTGGTGACCACTGACACTATATTAGCTGCAATTGTTTCCATCATTGGCTCTGTCTCAGCTATGATTGTCTCAATCACTGGCTCAACTACAGCTGTTTCCATGATTGGCTCAGGTATGCTTGTGGCTGTCTCCACATGTATCTCTTGCTGATTTGTATCAGTAGCTTGTATTCTTCCCCTTGTGTACCTTGACATTTTGACTCCCGTAGGAGGGTTACTCCATTGCTTCTATCTGGGCTTCTTCCTTGACGTGGAAGGTAGTGAAGGATGAACTGGTGGCGGCTCTATGCGGAGAATTACTACCTTGTCTTCTTACTGTCCAAGTAGAGTTGGATTTTTCTGACAACCCTACTGGTTCTTTCCTCTATAGACATACTTTCCTTGGCATACCAATCCACCTTTCCAAGTGGTTGTGAGTCCACCTGGTCTACGAAGAATGAAGGGAGAATAACTTCCCCATCATCATCGGATAGGCCTTCCACATCTTCTATCATGAAATCAACAATTTGCGGAAGTCTAAACTGACTGTAGTTGCGTTTTCGTACATCAAACTCATCTTCACAGTTGACCCAATAGTCTTCCATGGAAGATTCCTATGAAGAGTGTTGCTCAAGGTGTGCTGCATAAAGGCCTCTAGGATCATATGATCGTCCCTCGATGAGGTACTTAAGTCTCATCGTCTCCTGGCCCATGTCTTTGGCATCACCTACTTACACTTGTAAAGTCCCATCTGCAGAGGAAAGTTTGCGGCCGTCTTGTGGTTGTAGCGCAAATGAGAATGTACATTGGACAAATTTTGCAAGAATTCCATGAATACCACCCTATCTGAAGGATAGCAGGGTACCATGGCTGGATGACCGTTGTATCCATATATGCGTATATAGGTGAAGGTGGGGAATTGGATGAACCAATCCGTCTAGTCCACCACTGCCTCCTTGGCTCCTTGTGATATGCATATATGCATCTCATGGTCGAGGTTCCTCATGGTGTGCATTAGGAAGAGATCATTTATCCGCTTGAAATGCCTTTGCTTATGTGAACTCAAGTCGCAGAAAATGTTCGTGGACCTTCTGCACACCTAAGGTTCACACAGTGTTTAATGCTCTAAACTGTTCTTGGAAGGCAATCAGGTATACAAGATACGAGCACATGTGAAACCTATTAGCCTCTATGAACCCGATCATTTGCTTGTGGAGTGTATCACTAATGAGGGCAGGCCAGTCATAATGCTCTCTATTGCTTACAATTTTGGCGATGATATAATACATCCATGACTGAAATTGGTTTGCCTCCTCCTGTCCAGTGATACAGTTGAGTAGAGTGATCATCACTGCATACTCATCTCAGAACTCTCCATGTCCCACATTCTTGGGTAAGATGGTCTTTTTTCCTTTTAGCCATTTTTTTGCCATTCTCTTCTGGCACTTATCTTTTGACACTTTGAATGCCTTTTCACATTCTCTCACAGATATGAGCACATTTGCTGGACATGGTGGAATGGCAAAACACCTTTCGACATCCCTAGTCTTAAGGCTGCATATCAATCGTCCATCCACTGATTCGATCTCTTGTGTGGTAGGGTTGTAATGCTTAATGCAAGCAATTATAAATTCCATGCTCTATATTGTGATGGGGATTGATGTAGCCTCAAGCAATCCAGATTGTTCAATGTTCTGTAATGTGCATTGGTCTATGCCTTCCAATCTTTCTGAGTCGACCTTTGGGTGTACCTGGTGTAGATTGGTGTCAATCATTTTCAAGAAATCGTGAACCAAGACCGTCTTGGTCTTGTATTTGACTTGGGAGAATTGCATTCTGAAAAACTTAAAGATTGACTATGCACTTGATATTGTTCAGGTACTTTTCTAAAAACCCCTAAACATAGCACCTGTTGAGAAGTATTTTTCTGGAAAAAATTTGACACATGGGTATTGTTCGTGCTTCAATGTTGAACAAAACCAGTTCGTTTGATTTTCAGATTTGTGACTTTTTTCGAAAAATCCCCAAAAATAGGGGCAACAAGTTTGCTGTTTCTGGAAAAATTCAACAAGTGGGTTTTGTTGAAATAATTGTGCTGATCGTACCTAGTTGGTCAGATCTGTGATTATCCACTGTTTTTTGGGACATGCAAGAAGATCTAAGACAAGAAAAGTGGAAAAAGACAAGAAGAAGATTGGAAGTTATTTACTGTCTTTTTGAAAAAATTACGCCTTTTGATGCAACCTCTGATAAATTTCCCTTTTGTGCAACTTGATCTTCAAAAATATGAAGAACGATGAAAACCTCTCTGTCAGATTTTGAAAAGACGTCTTGGAGAAGAAAATGTTGTTCTTGGCTTCAACCTGCAAAGAAAGATGTTGAATTATGACACCTAGGATTGAGATATAGTGTTTGATGTTGAATGCATCAAGTTTGGGCGTCAACTCTTGATTGAGGAGTCAATTAGCCTAATTTGCGGTTCCCGAGAGTGATTTCCATTGATTGTGGGATGTTTTAGACATGAAAGGCCTTCGAAATATCTAACTTCAATCAACAGATCTTGCTTTGACTTTAGGCGTCCCTTTTGAGGAGTTGAAGATATTTTTACTCTTTTTTAATGGTGAAGTGCCTTTGTCCAATCCTTGTTTCCGGTTGCTCAGTTGATCTTGAGGTGTTGCTAATAGATCCATTGTTGAGGTGGAACAACTCTGATGAAGTGTGCTTGGGAGCTGCAAAGCTCAAAACTTGAGTTTGATGCCTTTGATTCTTGGGCGCCTTTTCCCAAGAATGTTCATTTTTCACTAGACTTAGTCAATTTTCTCGAGTGTTCTTCAATTCTTCCATTTTGACCCTCCGTGCTCTGATTTGGGATCATCGATGACTGATAAGTCCGATGACCTTACTGAAGCATGGGATGAATAACCGGTGCTGTCCCGGAAAGGATGACTGGCTTCATGGATCGTTAAAGTTGGTTTAAGTGCCTCAAAAGCATGGGCGCCTCTGGCTTGCAGGGGCGCTTTTGACCTTCTGGCTTGTTGTTTTTGTGTTACAAACTTCCACGAACAGTCCTAGTTTGATCTTTGTTGTCAGATGTTTGATTTTCCTCTTGTCTTTGCTGACGGTGTCGTTGTTGAGATTGATCAAGGTTGAGAAGGAATTCTTGGAGGTCTCTGAGCTTGCAAATTGCATCGGACTTCCCAAAAAGATGGGCGCCTATTTCTAGGAGGATGCATTTTCCTTGACACTTAGCTATTTCTCCATGTCTTTCATTCTGCCTTTGCTTTTGGGTGCTTTCTGCTCGATCCTCGTTTGTGAATGTTTGACAGGTGCTGTGAGTGTACAACTAGATTGGTCGCGGAGCTGAGAGGACGCTGAGCAGATGCCTTGTAGAAAGCTGTTGCTGAAAAGCTCATTAGTTGCTCCAAAATGAGGGGCGTCCCTAGCCTGTAGGGGCGCTTTAGCCTTGGTTGTCTGTGTTTCTTTGATGATATGTGCCTTTAACATCTCCTGTTTCCACTTCAGTTTGCCAGTGATTGATGAATTAGATGGTCTTGCTTGACGATGCATTGGAAAGCCAACAAAAACACTAAGGAGATGACTGTCTTGGTAACACTTGATGACTGCCTTTGACCCTTTAACTTCATGGGTGTCCTTGGCCAACAGGGGCGCTTTTAGGTGTAGTTTCATCATTTTCATTGAAAATCTTCATCTCCTCGCACTTTGCATTCGCCGTGCATCGTGACTGATTTGAGCATTGTCATTGATGACGTGAACGTGTGCATCCTAGCAATCACCTACATCGTGCTGTGTGTACAAGTGTTGGAAAAATGACTAAGGCATTTGACTGCATAGCCTCCTCTTGGTAGCAAGGTGTGTGTTTTGCAAACTTAGTCAATTTTCAACATTTTTCACTTTTGAAAATCCCCTCTGTCGCGGAGTGTCTTTTCGAGCATTTTCGCCGTGGATTCTTCATTGTAGCTTTTGAGGCTTAGATTTTAGCACTTGGTACTTGCCATTCTACCATTACTGGTTGCAGAGGTCCTAACTTTCTTCTTGAAAAATGAAAATAGACCCACCAGAGTAAAACAAACTTTTTGGTGATTTTGACTTGACCAGTGTGATCGTGAAGTCAATTCATCCTATCAAAATTATTTTCAATCAATTCTTGAAAGGTCCTATTTTCAAGGGTTTTCCTAAAAACAGGGGTACGAAACCTTAATTTTCAAATTTTCAGAATTTTGCACATATGTTCCTTGATGTAAACCCTCAAGAATCCTATGTTTGGTTTGACCTAAAACATACTTTTGACAACAATTTTACATGATTTAGATTATTTTAAGAAAAATGTCTTATTGAAGCAAAAATTTATTTTGGGTACAACACATCCTAAACAAAAGGCTAAAGTCCAAGATTGTAGAGGCGATCATCATAATTCTAAATATGTTTATATTCTTAAGAGTGGCATGAAAGAAAAAGAGAAATCGCTAGACAGCTTCGAACAAAGTGTTAGGCCTTTATTGGACCCTTGTGGGCTAGCCGATTGGTTAGAGGGTCAAGGTACTTTTGGAGAGTTTGATCGTTTTGGTTTTTAGAGCCCAGTGACTGGTTCACAGCAGGCGTTGGCATTTCAGGAGTCCACAGCTTCTGACGGCACAAAATATTTTGAGTTTTGAGCGAGTTATGGAATTTTAAGTGATTAAGTTAATTATTTAACTTAATGCCCTTTTATTAAAGTCACATTGACTTTAATATATTTTATATCACTTAAAATGTTCAAAAAGGAGATTTAATATTTTAATGACTTAAAATATTAAAAGTGCGCTCAAGTATTAAGTCTTGACTATTGAAAGACTTAATTAAATATTAAAAGATTTAAATGATTGCAAAATGGCGTATCTTTGTGGAAATGCGTGCCATTTGGGTATAAAGCATTTCTCTGGCAATAGAAACTCATCTTTGACAATTTCACTTTGCCTTGTGCCATTTTTACTGTGCATTCTCCTGTGACCAGGGTTTGAACATTTTTTCCATTGAGGAACGATAACTCTTCAGTGTTGAGTGCTTTTGAGGCTGTGAAAGATCAGCTGAATCAGTGCAGTTGAGAACTTCATTCAGAGGTTCTACAGGTTTAATTCAGAGGATTATTATTTGGGTTTTCAGTTCAGAAGAGGGTTTCTTCATCATGAGGCGTCCTCTCCAGCAACTCTTTATGCTTTCATCTTGTTTCTTCAGTAGTTGACTTGGGCCGTACCTTTGCCTTGGTTTTTGTGCTTCTCTGGAAAAGGCGTGTGAAGGGAATTAGAGAAACGCCTTCTTCTTTGCTCATTTCTTTGCTTCAACATTGGCGTCTACCCCTACCAGAGCATTGTACCTCATTCTGGAGTGAGAGAAGTCAGATCTGGAGATGTGGCGTGCTTATTTGCTTATTCTCACCATTTCCGGCTGTCAAATGAGCAATTTCTTTAATTAAATAATCTGGAGCTATTATGGTATGTGTATCATTTGCATTCTATTTGTCTCAATAAAATAATGCAATCTACACTTTCATTCTGAAGCAAATAGTGTTAATTTACTTTTTATGAGCATATATGATGTGCGCCCCTTCTCTTCTGTCTATCAAACATTCTCTAAAAAATTAAATAACACATAAAGACTTAAGAAAATAAGGGTTTTGAGTTGAGAGCCAGCAGGGCTCATCACAGTGGTATCAGAGCTCTGATTCTGCCAGCTTGTGGGGTTAGAGAAATTTATGAAGTCACACAAAGAGGGTTTTGACAAGTTTTATTCCAGAGGGGGTCCTAGAAATCAGAGAGGTGATCAAAATCCTTTCCCACCATTTCCGTTTGCAGAACAGGAGGAGGAATTAGATTGGGACAATATGGCGAACAGGGCGGAGAAAGTTCTCACAGGAATCCTTGGGATGATGAGGACAGAGAAGCTAAAGACGTGCTCAGAGGTATGGTTGCAGGGCAAGAACAGGTGGCGACTATTCTTCAACAACTCAGCACGAATGTTCAAAATTTGACAATTAATAGGGCTCATAGTTTGGATCATGATCGTGAAGGCAGTATTCACAGAGAGCCTCAGAGAGTCATAGCTCCAGCACGCACCTTTGAGAGAGCTACATGTCCTACTTTTACCAGAGATGATGCTGAGGAAGTGGACGAAGTTGAACAGGGTGGCGAGATTAATTTTGCAGATAACATTATGGCTATGCATGATGAGTGGGATAATTTGCCACCGAGAGTTAAGGAGCACCTTAACTTCGACAGATTCATGAGCCAGAAGAGAGAACACACCAGAAGCAGGAATGACAGGCGGCCTAGATACAAGCATAATGATCTTAGACAGGCTACCAATAAGCTTACCTTGGCGAACTTTGATGGCAGTGGTAGAGTTACAGCACGTGCCTGGGTTAGTAAGCTTGACACATTCTTGACACTATGCCCCATGCCTGAGGAGGATGCCATTCGTTTTGCAGCACTTCACCTTGATGGCTTAGCACATGACTGGTGGATTCATGGTATGGCTACTCTTCATCATGACAGGATTACCTCGTACCAGGAGTTTACTGATAGACTGGTAGAGAGATTTGACAGAAGGGATCCTGAGCTATTCTTCAGAGATTTTGCACAACTGAAACAGTTTGGTAGCTTCGAATCGTACATTGGTGAATTCCAAAGACTATCTGTGATGGTGACAGGAATCTCAGAAAGAAGGCTGATCATATTGTTCATTGAGGGTCTTTTCGAGCCCATGAAAGGTTGGATAAAAGCATTTGATCCACCTACTTTACAGGAGGCCATGAGGAAAGCTCGCAGCATGGAGCTCTCTACACCTCGTAAGCCATTTGGCTCGAAGCCTACTACCTCATACACGGAGAATAAATCAGATCCAAAGAAGGCTGATAATGCAGATCAAAAGAAGAAATTTACAGCCCCTTTAGATCGAGAAACCATGAATGATTTACGAAGAAGAAAACTCTGTTTTTACTGCAAGGGTCCGTATGACTTTAATCATGACTGCCCCCTCAAACCTAAAGGGCAAAACAAGCACATGGAGTGGTTTTATGAGGGAGAAGCGTTGACTGATTTTTCTGATCAGCAAGCTCCAATCTATGATACGGATGGAGAAGAGTCAGAAAATGAGGCAGAAATTGTAGTAGAAACAGAATTAAAGGAGGCTCATATGTCCAGCATGCAGAAAGAGGGTTCTTTCAGACTCCGTGGGATCCTAGCTGGTCAAAGGGTCATATCTCTTCTAGATACAGGTGCAACCCACAACTTCATCGATTCACGGTTAGTGGAGAAAAGGGGAATTCAAACTCAGCAGTTTGAAGGCATATGTGTGAAGGTTGCAGATGGATACACTCTCAACTGTGAGAGGATGATACCTGACTTGCCTTTGAAACTTAACAATTTTGAGTTCAAGGCAGATTTTTATGTGGTGAATATGGGAGGAACGGATATAGTTCTTGGCATGAAGTGGCTTCATGCAATAGGAGAGTTCATGCTTAATTTGCGTGACATGGAGATGAAATTCACCGTAGATGGCACAAATCATATTCTTAAAGCCATCAAGGACATCAACCTTAGAGAGATTTCACTTCGGAGAATGGAACGTTTGATTCGTAATGATATGGTAGAGTGGGCTGCTGAGTGCAAGCTAATGCCTTCACAGTTGGAGCAGCAAGCTTCTTCATACCATCCAGATGTGCAGGAACTTCGAATCAAACATGCTAAGGTATTCAGTGCTATTCCACCAGGCAGACCTCCTGATAGAGGTATTGAGCATATTATAGAGTTGGATGAGGGCACGAAACCGATTATGATTACTCCTTACTGGCACCCCAAGCGTTTGAAAGATGAGATTGAGAAAACTATTAAGGAGCTGTTAGCTATGGGGCACATTAGGCCGAGTAAGTCACCCTTTGCTTCATCAGTTGTTTTGGTGAAGAAAAAGGATGGTACACTCAGGATGTGTATTGACTACAGAATGCTCAACAGGAAGACAATAAAGAACAGGCATCCTATTCCACGGATAGATGAGTTGATAGACGAGCTTCATGGAGCTTGCTACTTCTCAAAGATTGATTTGAGGATAGGGTATCATCAGATCAGAGTCCGAGAGGACATAGAGAAAACTGCATTCAGATGTCACTGTGGACACTATGATTTCTTGGTTATGCCATTCGGTTTAACCAATGCTCCTGCCACGTTTCAGTCTACAATGAACCGAGTTTTCCATCCTCACTTGAGGAAATTTGTATTAGTGTTCTTCGACGACATCCTGGTTTATAGCAAATCATGGGAGGAACACATGGTTCACTTGGATGAGGTACTGAGTATACTTGACAGGGAGTCCTTGTACGCCAAGGAGTCCAAGTGTGCTTTAGGCATGGCAGAGCTTTTATATCTGGGACACATCATCAGCGGTGCAGGAGTCAGCATGGATCCAGAGAAAGTTTGAGCCATCATCGATTGGCCTACACCTGAGACTTTGACACAGCTCAGGGGTTTTGTAGGATTGTGTGCCTTCTATCGTCGGTCGGTTAGTGGATTCTCGCGGCATGCTGCGCCACTAACTGATTTGACTAAGAAAGGTGCTTTTGTGTGGACACCACTAGTGCAGGCATGCTTTGAGAAGTTCAAACTTCTCATGACTACGTGTCCAGTTTTGGCTCTACCGGACTTCACTAAACCCTTTAAGTTACATTGCGATGCCAGTGGTGAGGGTATTGGTGCAGTTATCATGTGATCGACACCCTATAGCTTTTTAGAGCGTAGTTAAGAGGTCCCGAATGAAGTTATAGTATCTTATGATAAGGAAATGCTGGCCATCATGTACCAT
>VDFB02101941.1:0-51114 GCA_007258455.2 Sequoia sempervirens | reverse complement strand
TCTGAAAACCCAGAAAGAATCCGCAAACCAAAATCCCAAACTCCAAGATGTAGCCATCATAACTTACTAAAAATAGTAAGTCTGGAAAGGTTGCCCAATGCAGTTGCATGTCATACCTTTGCGAAGCTCTCTGAAAACCTAGAAGGAATCCAAAATCCAAACAGCCAAACTCCAACAAGCAAAACCCTAAATCTTCAAGAGAACCCACCAAATAGTCAGAAACCCTAATTCTGCCTCTGACTAGCCGACAGCACCCCGGGGATAGGCCATCAATCATTGAAAAGTGCAATGCTAAAAATGGGGACATTATAGCCCGCCCTACCCAAAATTGCTTGTCCTCAAGCAATACCACCACAACTCTAGAAAAATTAAGACTGATCCATACCAAAACAAGTATGATCCCAGGTTCCCAAGTTCGTCTCAGGAAAGACCCACCATGCCGATGTTGCACCACTCTGATCACATCAGTTAAAAAAAACATGTCAATGCTGCACTAACCTTCCTTATAACCCCAAGGTGTTACTATCCATGATACTCAAACTGAAAGATCTTAAGGGACTAAGATCAATATCATGCAACGTTTCATGTCTAGGATGCCCAGAGTCAATAGTAACAACCGTACCACTCTCAACCACAATTCTAGGAAAGAAGAAAGATAGGCTACTCAACTCAAAATCAAACTCCCCAGCATACCTTCATACGGTAAGAAACAGAGTCATCACTGCAAATGTGACATCTTTGAATCTTCTTGCAAGGAGGAAAGCAATCTTATGCAAGAGCTCAACAAATTCATACTCATGTCTCCACATGGAGCTACTATGCCTCATCTGAATTATACTGATACCACCATGAAGACTATAGAAAACTATCATAGTTCCAACCTCATGATTCTCAGAATGAAGAATCAAAGCAAGTGGTAGTTCGTTGTCCTGAACCAAAAATGAGAGAAAACTGTCAAAGTTAACATCACAAACCTCCATAAGATGAACTTCGAGAATAGGATAGGTGTGAAGGAACAAATAATCTCTGTTGTTCAAGGCTGAAGTCGGTGAAATGCAATCTGATTTTAGTACTTCACACATGGAAAAACAACAACACCAATGAAATTTCCAAGAGTGAGTGTATGAGATGAACATTGAGTTGCAAGATAACACCTCAAAAATGGTAGGAAAACACACTAGAACAATCTCCAACTGAAAATTACCACCTCTTTGACAAGTAGTGATGGGAAAACTCTCCCAAACAAGAGTAACTCCACAAGTAACATGGCTGGTTTGCCTCCAACCAGAGAGCTCATGTCCTAAAATCTGCCCTTGTCTTGACCAAGGATCAATGCCAAGAGCAACCAACTATTCATCTTTCCAACCCATACTCAAAATTTCTCTCCATTCCATTTGTTGATGAACAAACAAAACCATCAAGTGGTTGGAAAAGAAGGGAACAATACTAACCAAAATGGAAATTTGATCCTTATCCCTCCAAAAGTCCTTTCCACAAGTAATAAGCTCCATCAACTCATGTTGAGAATCCCAAACATGGATACCCAATTGAAAGTAATCTCCAACACTCCGAAAAGGAAAAATAGCACATCTCTGAGTGCTGGTCAAAATCAAGTGTACACTTGTAAAATTGGCATTCCCTCTGATGAACCTCTGAAACCAATCCATGAAAGCTTCAACAACATTGGAGCATGAAACATGAGATGATCTCAAATCCAACTCCCAAAATATACTAGTAAGCGCCAAAGCATCATTCAACCAAAGGAATGGATTGTCAAGCATGTAAACACCATGTTTTGGACCCCCTTTCTCCCCTACATCATGAGTAACAAGTCTGGTTTCTTCACTTCTTGCTACTGTAATGGACCTATGGACAGCTACCAAACTATGTTTGGACAACATCTTGATGTCAAGGATGCTGATAACATCTTGATTCAACAATTCCCAAGTGGAGACTACATCCTCAATCCCTCTTAAGCATTCTTGTTCAACCATTCTTTGTGGAAGATTGCCAATTGCAAGGAGCAAATCTCCCTCATGTTCAGCTTGCAAATCTTTAATAAGTTGAAAATCACATTCCATCTTGTGTTGGGAAACTTCATCAGGATCCCATTTCGTGCTATTGTCAATTGATGTTTCATCTTCCATCACAAAAAGAGGATTATCATAAGTTTCCTCGACACCTACTTCAAAGAGAGGATTGTTAAAATCTTGAAATTCTTTTCTTCCATCTTGCTACTCCAAATCTGCACATGCAACTTTCGACTTTCTTGAGACACTTCCAAGATCAAACTCCTCTTGAAGACTATCAAGCTCTCCAATCACGTGCTTGATTTCTTCAGCTTTGTGTGCACCCTCTTGCTCCTTGAAAAATTCGAAATCAGCAAACTGGTCTTCAACCTCTGTTAGAGCCAACTGAGTTTCTTTCAACTTGTCCTTTGTTGATTTAAGCTCCAGAGTGAGCTTATCAACCAAAATATCCTTTTCTTGGAAAACACCAATGGTCTTCTTTGCAACTGCAATGGTATGATCACGATCTTTAATCAAGTGTAAGTACTCCAATTTCAATGTCTCCAAGGAGTCTTTGACATGTTGCAAATTAGGGAGAGTAACTTCGTCCTTAATCCCTTTTAGTTTCTCATCAAAATGAACCTTCTAGTAGAGATCTTCAATCAAGCTATGTGTGTGATCAAACATGGATAGAGCTTGCACTTCCTTGTCAATGGACACCTTGAATTGTCTCTCCCACTCATATGAGTGCGAAGATGGTGAATTGCTGATAGGCTGCAACTAAAAATTAGAACCTTGTCCCTTGTCTTTGTTGCCCTCAATGCTACTCCAACATCCTTATACTTTACCACCAATGTGCAGATAATGGTCAATGCCATGGAGATGATCATTCTCCATGATTTCTTCGACTCTATTATTGCAATCAGCTTCTTGAATGGAAAAATCAATCTTGTGTTTGTAAACCTCTTTAACTCTTTCCTCTTCAAGAGCCATATGGTCTTCAAGCTCCTCTTCTTCATCACCATCTTCTTGGTCAAACATTATAGCAGCATCCAACTTGCTCAATGGATCATAATTGTCCGCTGTTTGGAAAGTTTCTGTAGAGACATACTCTTCTTTAGTGGTTGCAACCATTTCAAAGAGATCATTATGGAGCTTCGTTGAACACTCTTCTTCTTCAAGGAAAACTTCCTCTTCAATGGCCACCCCATAGTTTGCAATGCAATTTGATTTTTGATCTTCATCTCGATCAAAGGGAAATTCATCCCACAAAGGTTCTTTATCATACCTTGGTGTCAACCAACCGAGATCCTAAATGGAGAAAGGCTGATTGTTTTGATCAAAAGAAAAGTACTCTTCATGCTTCTCTTGGAGTGTTGAGTCTTTAAATAGGTCACCATGTAACTTACTTGAACTAATTTCTTCATAAGTCCTTCTCTCCAAGGGCTTAGTTTGATGATCAAACCCACGTTCACCCAGGTCACCAATATCATAGTGAAGCAAAGAATCTTCAATGTTAGCTATTTTGAAAACTTCATCCCTTTTTCCTTCAATGTAACCACCATCTATAGGTATATTTTTGATCTCATCTTTAGTAATCATATGCATACCAACAAGGTCTCCTTGATCACTTGTCATAATTTCTTCTTGTGAAAACTCTTGAGGAGTTTGGACAACAACAAGAGGAAAACTATCCATCACCAAAACTTCAACACGAGGTGGTACAGTCCTGTTGGAATCATTACCAACATTATCACTTTGGTAATGGTCATGGGCTGATTCAAAGGTACCAACAATATTTCCTTCGACTTGCTCTTCTTCAGTAAACTCATCCCATACAACAGTACTACTAAAATCTTCTGTGAAGCCCTTAGCTTCAAGACCTTCATAGGTTGAATCCTTATCAGGACTCAAGACTGTTGTTATGTTCTTTTCACTGAGATGATCTTCATCACTTCCTATTACATGCAAGTCAAGGGAAGTATTATGGGGCTCTACCCTTAACTCCTCATTTGCCAAGGTATCTTCATCAAGCTCACGATCATTCTGATGTGACATGTGCACCTTTCTATCCCGACTTTCAGACTTAGCAAAAATCTTTCTGATTCCCCATCTTATGTCAGGATCCTTCATTAGCGTAGTCAGTTCCTGCATTAACTCAAGTAAAGACTTCTCTGTAGTCATCTCTCTCTATACGTAATTTCTGGAATCTCTGTCACTCATCTAACAACTGAATCATGGAATATTTTCACAGGATGGTAGGATCTTGGCTCTGATACCACTGTAATGAACCAAATTACTTTTTTTATTTATTTTTCAAATGTAATTACAATCAACACGCACCCGTTAAGGTTAGCTCTAAAACCAAAACGTTGCGTAAGCAACTCTAACCAAGAATGTACACCAGGATCCCGATGAGGGCAAGGTGTGAGCATGTGGTAAGAGGATCTAATGCAGATGCATACTAAAAGGGAACTCTAACCAAGAATGCATCTAGGATAGACGAGCATATGGTCAGAGGATCTAGATGCAAGATGAGCTAAAGTAACCCTAACCAAGGATGGCATCAAGTGATGGCGAGCATATGGTCAGAGGGTCCCTACAACTACTAACCAAAAGTAAATAGGTAGCAAGCCAGCCTCTTCCACTTATGTAGTAGGAAGTACAATAAGTAAATGAAAGATAAATAGGAGAATTGTTGTTAGTACTACTAATCAGCTTACAATATATCAGAAATGCTTTGCCAAAGCCCAATAATTCAAGTTCTACAATGCTGCAATAATATATAAGACTTCCTTAATGCATAACAAACCTCTCTAAACTTAGACTCCTCACAAATCTGCATTTGTATATGACTGATATGACAAACCAACGATTGGAATGAAGCAATCACCAACAACATAACTCAACTAAATGCTCATATCTAACTCATAACTCAACCAAATGACGGGATATCAGATGCAACAAGCTCTAGGAAGGATGGCGCCCAAGTTAAGACAATGAAACCCACCCAAAATACCTCTATTTATTTTTGCATGAAAACCAAAGCTCACCCAGAAGGTACAACCCAGTAGCAAGGGCGACTTTGCTTTATAAAATCAAAGACTCCTTAATAAAATCTGCAATTTTGCTTGAATGGTCGCCCCACCTAATCAAAAGGTTAGATGCAATACCCATAACCATAGTGTTTTTATTTCAAGAGCTATGAGAAAATCTTACATTCCTCAATGACATTCAACAACTCCAGAAATGTGATAGAAAATGCAAACTAGAACTCCAAAATGCAAAACAAGCCTATTACAAACTATCTCTCAACTAGTTGCTATCTTTCAAGCAAGAAGAAGAGCCAAGCTAGGAGGCATTCATTCTTGAAGCAATCCTGTTACCATTTCGGCATCATAACAATATTGAAGTCATAAGATGATCCAAATGAAGAGAGGGAGCCTCCTTTTATAGACTGAAGAGAAGACTCCAGAGGCTTCTAGAAAGGGCACACAATTCCAAGCTGTTTTTAGGTTTAACTTTGACCAAGACTCCTTCATCGAGATGGCGTACCTTCCTTGAGAGATAAAAATCATTTCTCTTTTTTTAAAAATAAAATATAAACTCCTCTAAAGTAGGCGTCCACTTTCCCTTGAGCAATTATGGACTTTAGAAATATAAAATATTTCCTTCATGAGAAAATACCCCTCAAGGTCCCCTTCTTTAAAACAACTTAAAGTCATATTACTAGGACAAGGGGTTATTTTATAAAATAAAACATTATTGTTTTTAAAATACTTATTTCTCCAAAATGAACCCCTTAAGCCAAAAATCAGAATTACCCAATGAACTGCCAAAAGAGGAAAATTGACTGAGTTGGTGCTGACAGGACCATTGCTAAAAATAGAATTTACTAAAAATAGTAAATTCAAGAAGTTGCTTAGAATGCAATGCATGTGCCACCATTGCGAAACTCTTTGAAAATCCAGAAAGAATCCGCAAACCAAAATCCCAAACTCCAAGATGTAGCCATCATAACTCACTAAAAATAGTAAGTCTGGAAAGGTTGCCCGATGCAGTTGCATGTCATACCTTTGCGAAGCTCTTTGAAAACCGAGAAGGAATCTAGAATCCAAATAGCCAAACTCCAACAAGAAAAACCCTAAATCTTCAAGAGAACCCACCAAACAATCAGAAACCCTAATTCTGCCTCTGACTAGCTGAAATCACCTCGAGGATAGGCCATCAATCATTGAAAAGTGCAGTGCTAAAAATGGGGACATTACAAAAAGAACATCTCAAGATGATAATGGTATTGCAAACTCTTTTGGGATTGAATTACTAGGGCTTTGTAGTTTGTTTGGCATGGTTATTTGCAATGGGGTGAGAGATTGGCCGAAGTATGGGGGAATCACTTGCAAAACTTATAATGGTCAAAGTGTGGTGGACTACTTGGTTTTCTCTCAAAGTTTTAGTTCTCTACTGCTGGAGTTTGACATTGAAGACTGCCCTATTGAGATGAAATTTGACCACTTACCTCTTCATGTTAAGCTACACATTTCTCCAATCATCCAACACAATAAGAAAGTTCAACACATGCAAAAAAAAGCCCTTCTCAAGGGTAAAATCCTCATAAATCAGGAAAATAAAGAAATATTTAGTGTTGTTCTTAAGCAACATTTCCATGATTTGAAAAATAAAGGAGAGATTAAAGCTGTCGAAGAGGTAGATGTCCACATTCACAACAATTTGTTGATCCCAATAATTGTTGATCCCAATAATCCACAAGGCATTATATGCTTGTAAAAGGTCTCACCCCAAAGTGGGGGTTGCAAACACCTTTTTTGGAAAATTTGTGGTATGACGAAGAATGTAAGGCAACCAAGAGATCACTAAAGGAGAGTGGAATGGACAAAGAACACAAGAAAAAATATGAAAAATTAGTGTAGTCCAAAAAAATAGAGTATGTTAATAAAAGAAGGAGCTAATCTCTCTTGGGAAACAAAATCCTAAAGGCTTATCCTAAAGGCTTTTGGAGGGAACTGCAACAAAAGAAAAAGAAGTTGGAAAACAATATTACGAATGCCCAATGGTTAGAGTATGCTGAGCTCCTTTACGAGTGGGTACACAAGAAAGTCTACCCTCTAGTTGTTAACACATCAATGGAACTATTCACTGTGGATGATATTAAACAAGGAATAAAGAACTTAGCAAGTGGTAAAGCACATGACATAGATGGGATATAGGCTGAATTTTTAAAGTGGGGGATTGAAACTCTTGCCTCTCACATAAAAAGAATTTTCAACAATGTCAATCAGGAAGGTTTTCCTTTGGAGTGGAGTACCAGTGTGGTCATTCCTCTGTTTAAAAGTGGTGATATCTATAACCCATCTAACTACCGCACAATTATGGTCAATCCTATCTTTGGCAAGCTCTTTGGGAGCATGATTGAGCATAGGATTAGCAACTAGGTAGAAAATGAGGGCAAAAGGGCAAAGGGGTAAGCATGCTTTAGGTCCAGGCACTCTACCATTGATCATTGCATCACCTTTAGGCACTTGATTGATAAAATTTGGGACAACCAGGGTGAGGAAGCTTATTGCTGTTTTGTTGACTTCAAGAAAGCTTTTGACATGGTGCCTAGGGACAAACTTTGGAATAGGATGGAAGAATTAGGCATTCCAAATGTGTATAGAGCTGTTGTTCACATGTTATATGAGAAGGTTAATGCTAAAATCAAAACAAGTGAGGGTATGTCAGAATGTTTTGGCAGCGACATTGGAGTTAAGCAGGGATGCCCTTTATCTCCCACACTTTTTGGGCTATACATTGATAAGTTGGAAGCTTGGTTAAGCAAGGATGGTGGGGATGGTATTCAATTGGCAGGTTATGTAGTGAAATTACTTCTATATGCTGACGATCTTATTTTAATTTCAAAAACAACTCATGGGTTAAGAGAGCATTTGAAAGCTCTATAACACTTTTGGCAGGAAGTTGGGATGCAGGTGAACACCACCAAGACCAAAATCATGATTTTCTCATTGAATAGAAAAGATAAACAACATACCTTTCTTTTTGAAGGCAACCCGCTTGATATAGTGAAAAAATACACATATCTTGGGATAGACTTTCACTATAAGCTCAGTTGGGAGACTTGTAGAGTGGAAATGATACAAGGAGGTTGGAAAGGCTCTTACCTGCTTCAAAATAGATGTAGAAAAGTCGAGCTTTAGGACTGGAAAACCAAGAAAACCTATTTGGTTTACTTGTCATACATGTTGTACTTTATGGGTGTGAAGCGTGGGGAAGTAACATGTCAAAATGCAATTGGAGACAAATTGAAAGAATCCAAAAACACCTAATAACAAGCAATCTCAAAGTTAAAGCCATGGTCCCATATGAAATTCTTTTAGCTAAATAGGGACTTTTCCCTTGGAGGCATCGATGATAACTTGGTTGATAAGTTATCTAAAGAAGGTTGAAAACATGGATAAGCACCGATGGCCCAAAATGGTTACAGAGGAGACGTTATATCGTAGAAAAAAAAACCTGGATGAAGCAGAACAAGTGGTTGAACAAGTGGGACATCAAATTACAAGAGTGTCCTAGCACCAATAGTGAAATAAAAAATTACGTGAGGGAAAAATTTAGGACTGCCATGTGGTCAAATTAGATTGGGTGAAGAAAGGTATACTACGTCAAAGAGTTTAACCCAACAAAGGACCATGGTGAAAAAACTTATTTAGAGGTTGCTATTAAAGGGAAAGCGAGGGTGTTAGTTGCTTAGCTGAGGACGGGATCGCATCATCTTAGGTGTGAGACCGGTAGATGGAAGTTACCTAAGGAAACTTGGGAAGAAAGAACCTGCATATTTTGCAATAAGGGGGTGGTGGAGATGGAATGACACTTCGTCATGGAATGCACAACTTATGAAGACATCCGTAATCAATATGCAAATAGTTTGGGCTTGGGTGTGGACAATATGCAATAGTTATTTGAGGAGGATAAGATCAACTAGATGACCAACCTTCTAGTCAAAATCAATAGCAGGAGATTTGACTTGGAAAAAAACATGAAAACAAATTAAGCTATGTTTTGATCCCATAGATTGTTTAGTCTCGTAAACGTCATTAAAATCTTTCATTCATTCATTCCCCACAATAGATGTAAGAGGTAGTCACATCTATTACACCTGTAAACTAAATCACACCACATGGTAGCCCATAAATGGATTCTATTTCTATTTCTGTAATCGAAGTCTCCCAATTTTTTTTTTTTTAAATATAATTTATACTTAAAATAACACGTGCTAAACCAAATACCAAATGAAGTGGAAAATTACGAAGCATGAACTTTTCAGGAATTTTTTATAGCCGTAGAATCAAATTCCAAGACGAATTATGTAAATATCCTATCGGCGGGCTTCGATTAGGGCCACGATATAGAAAAATCTCATTGTTCACTGGGTTTGCTAAAATGGAGGCGATCGAATTCAGAAACAAGCATATCCTGGCTCCCATGGTGCGCGTGGTATGTTTATGTCACCCTCCATCTATGCTTTTTTTTTTCAGTTCATAAAACAACGGAATGGAATGACACGAAATTTCAGAGCCATTGGTTGTGCGAAAAAAAAAGGTCAATTCTGGAAATGTCTTTCACACATGACATGGACATTCAATTTTCATTGCCAGAGGTTGCTAAATTCGACTGATTCTATAAGCACTAATCCAATCAATATGCGTTTATCAATAAAGCAATACTCCTCTTACCCAACTTACTATTTAAAATAAGCAAATGAACAAAACAATAAACACATATCTATAAATTTATGATTCTCTGCCATCTGCGGGACTGGGTGCAGCAGTTGAAACGAGGAATCAATCTGCAAACCACCCAGGTTTTGTCTCCGAGCTATTCTTCGAGAGTAAATTCGGTCTACAACAAATATCAAAAAAATGAATTCCTTCTCCCTTCTCCCTCTTTCTTCAGGAGAGGTCAGGTTCGAATCTTGAGAGTAAGGTTATGTGCGCCCTATAGTCTATGCACATTTGGGTGTGTCTGTTGGTCCCATATTCTATAAACTACCCTGCGTTCTAAGCACAGTTAGGGGTAAAGGGCGGTGTACACTGTGTACCTTAAAACGCATATTTCTTTTATTTTCCTTGTCTCTTTTTATATATTCGTTTTTAAAAAGCTTAAACTTAGTCGCACTGCACTCAGCAAGTTGGATGCGGTAGTGACTTAGTTTCAACACTTTCCGTGTCGCCTTGAATTTAAAATTGGGGCTTTATTATGAATTCTCGTGGAGTTAAATGTAATTTAACTCTGTGGATCTCTTATGATTAAGATTTTGTAAATTAGCTTTTTTTGTTAACCTTCGGCTTAACTGTCTGCCATGCCTGAGGTGTCTTTTTGGTCTAGCTCATCCTAAACTTGTGCTTGGCTTTGCCTGTTCTGGTATGGTATTGTGCACTCAATAAGTTGAATTACTAAGTTTTAATACTTTATGATGTCTCCTAGGATGTGAACCTTGGGCTTCATTATAGATGTATTCAACATGCATCTGTTAGCCTTAATTTAATTAGACATTTGTTGAATTTTTTATTTTGTAAATTTGTCCTCTTTTTAGACCAAAGGCCAACAGCCATAATTCACTGAAGATTTGACCTGGCCTTTTCTGTTGTGGTACAACACACTCAGTGAGTTGGATATGGAATTTTATCGAATGTCAGCACATAATCACATCTCCTGGAATTTGAATTTGGGGTTTTATCATAAAGGTCCCTATACTTTTACCACTTAAGCTGATTCCATTTGACAAATTTACTTTTGCTCTTTTTATAAATTTCTTAAATTACGTAATGATCTAGTTTTAACTTCAAGAAAATTCTAGGGCTAATGGCATGATAAAATAGTGTAAATTTAAATGACTGATTCCCATTTTGCAGAAGGTAGTGTAAGGAAGTCTTCATTGAGTTTAAAAGTGAAATAAATTTGACAAAAATTATTACGGTTCAATGGTTTCTTAAAGTAGCTGATGATCATGTTTAGCAAAAAATGTTCTACTTTCTGAAAACTGAGCCAAAGAAATTTTTCTCACACAACAGGCAGTGCAAATTAAACTGTAACATTGTAGAAATGCTTCCTGCTTTGTAATTTAAAGGCACAAATTTGTAGATTGTTGCTATCTGAAGTTTATGGCACGTGACTTTCATTGACAACTAGATTTATATTTTATGCTAAAATAAATTGCGTAGATATCTATGCTTTTCTTTTGTTTTGCAAATTTTGGGTAAGGTAATGGGATGCCTTTAACACAATGCAGGTTATGTTTGGATCACGTTCTTAAGATTTGTAAACATGGGTCAGTCTCAATGAATTGCATAATTGATATATCACAACCTAGCTACCATTGCATAACCTCATCACATGCATGTTAAAAGTGGTGGGCCACCTTATTATAATGGTGGGGTTTGAACTTGGGTCATGCTTTTATGAGTGTTCTTCATTGCCATCATAACACGACCACTTGGAAACCTAATCACCTAATCCAATGCATTCACAAGTATATTAAAAAATACCAAAGTAATTGAAAATGTATCTCACCGTACCTGTTGGTTGTTACAGATAATTCAAATTGGGCATTGTATAGGCCTTTTGAATGGTTTTTTTCATTTTTTACCAAACTTTTGCTTTCCATCTATTGGGTACACCAGTTGAGAGTCTTTATGCAACCGGTATGAGTCCATAGAGAACCCCATATGCCAGGTAGTTATTCAAGTAATGACTTTATAGCCATACTTCTGAATTCACATTTGTCTAGAGTAATTGGGTTCTTTTTTTAAGGGTTAGATTTAAGCACAATTGGTATAAGATATAACTTGATCATTGGAAAATTTCACCAAAATTTCTTGCATTAAATTTTGTGTGTATGTATCTTCTATAGACAACCGGTTATACGAGAAAAATGTCCATTGATTCTATTAATCTGATGTGAATTTTGTCTACACACTATCAAGGCTTTGCGTTAACCCATTAATTTGTATACTTGTCTTTCATCATCATTGTCATTTAACATTCACATTACCTGAATTTTTTTTAAGATATTGAATTTACAAAGCTTATTCTTTTACATGGCATTAACAACTTTTGTGCACTGTGCAGGGAACTCTTCCATTCAGGATTCTGGCTGCTGAATATGGAGCAGATATCACATATGGAGAAGAAATTATAGACCACAAATTAGTCAAATGCTATCGTCAGATAAATGGTTTGTTCTTGTTTGAACTTTTTGTTTGTTATACATATTCAACTTGGATATTAGCATATTGTGATAAAGCACAACTACTTTATGTAAAACTCAGGAAGAACCTACTGAACAATTTGATAATAGCCTGTGTCTAGTTTTCTAATTCAGGGACAAATTGCTAGTTACATGTCATCTTGTGTTTATCTTCTTTGCAGATTTATGTATTATTTGTTGTAAGTCAGATTTTTTTAACGGATTATGGTATCTATCTTGGCACATATTTTTTGCATTCCTGTGCGTTCATAATAGGAATGCCACAAGTATGATGCAATAACGATGTATAGGTCAACAATCTCAATATCATTCACATAGTTCATCTAGGCTCCTTTTTAAACTTTTGCTACCATTTTAACATTTCACGAGGCATCTTTATTGCAAGAAATGGATTTGTATACTTGAAAAAAATTCTCTTTGAAAACTTGAGATGTTGGATGGATTTTGTGATGGTCATAAATGTTAGGCAAAACCTTACAATGCATGAAATGTACTTTAAAGTACATTGAACCATGCCAACTCTTAATACAATTACATAGGATGGAAACTTCATGCCAAAGATTCCAACTTACCTTTTAGTCCGCATTGATTAACTTAAGAATGTTCTCACACTTTTATCTAGAGAATGATTTGAAAAGGAGTTAGTTGCATCCTTTATGAGGTGAGCTTGTAAGGGCTTAGCAGGGTATTGCTATCATGAAATTCGTATATGGTGTTGTTGATTTAATCACACTTGAACTAACATTACTTAGGGCATTTTGGCTGCTTTAACTTGGCGTTTAACTAAGAACAAGAGTAAGCAAGTGAATATATTCTCCAGCTTACACATGTTTTTTGATTGGTAAATGATGGTTATATTGGGGCCATCACCCATAGTTATAAAAGTAATCACATAGAAAATACAAAGAAAGGGGGTGAAAATTTGTGTCATTCAAAACTAAAAGGACTTTTACCCTAGAAACATGAAGGTGATGAAGTTGCATACAAACTTAACCAGCTAAGAGCTCGATCAAGTCAAAAAATTGAAATTCAATTAAGTCCAAGACTAATTAGACCCACAAACCACATATGTGCAACAAAGATTCATTGACAAACAAGGCTGTCTTCCTCTCTCTGTGAACCAAGAGCTTGAAGTAGTAATATTAGCTTTGTCGTCCCCCCTTTCAATTGTAGCCATAGTACCACCAAAGGTCTCAAACCAAGTGCTTTCTTTGTGACAATCCTCTCGATAGTGAAATTGTATTCCTAGGTCAATTTCTATGTGTTTTGCCACCTTCCATAGAAATCCATTCAATAGAGGCAACATCAAGAATTGGTTGGAAATTTCTAGCTCACCATTTCAATGGATGATCTGAGAGTGTTGACAACCATGACCAAATTTTTGTAGAAAGATGCCTACCCTTCTTTACGAAGAATAGAATTTGGGTTTTCTTTCTCAAGACCATAATCTTTACATACTATGAATTAGATCCTCATGTTTGACCTCCTCAACAACCCTAGTAGACAACCCAACCTCATGTATTGGAAGGACCACATGGCAAATTCAGTCCAGAGTAGATTCATTTGCAATTAAATACCCTAGCTTACACTTGAAGTTAGCAATTCTTGACATCCTTGACCGAAAAGCCCTTGTATTTTTCAAACCATTGGGCCTACTACCTAGGGATTGCTTTGATCAATTGAAGTCTCTCTATGATTGGGAAGCTTTTATTAGAGACCACGTCCTTGTAGAAGGAATTACAAGCCCTTTCACCATAACAACTCTTGGCCATCATCTAGGATCAAACAACTTAGTTAGGAGCAAACACCTAATCTTCATAGAACACTTCCCATGCGGTGCCGAAGGGGAAAAAGGGCTATTAAAATTGAAGAAATCAAAGCAAGCTTGCTCACATGCACTGAGAAATAATTTCCCAAAGTGGTATGGATGGCTTCCTATGCATTGATCTCAAAGTGGTATGTGCAAAGGTCGGGAAGAATTACTCCTATACAGGATGTTGAGGTGAAGGAACGATTCATGAAGGCCATTAAGAAAATGTATGATTCTACACAGGCCAACATCATTTGTATTGAGTGGACAAAATTTGTCACTCTTAGGGGATATTCAAAAGAAGCCAAGATAGATATGGAGACTATGGCATAGGAGGATCCAATTTTATGGTGGACTATGCATGGGCCTAATTCTTTAACTGCGACATTAGCCACTTGTCTACTGTCCTAGGTTTCTATTTCTATTGCTGAGAGGAACTACTTATAGTTTCATCCACTCTGTTAAGAGGAACTGACTTACCTCTAGGGGAGGGGAGAAACTTGTAGCTGTACATAGCACCTTGCATCTCATTGACTGCAACACGCTTATGTACAAGGCAAGTCCATTAACCTGATGGGATGTAGAGCCAAAGGAGCCAACATAGGTTGATTAAGATATGCACAGATAGGGCTGGTTGGTATTGCTTTGGAGGATCTCAAGCTTGAAGAGTCTAGGAGTTCAAGTGATGAGGAGTTTGGTGTGGATTTCAGGGATGAGTGATGATTTAAGGCATCAGGCCATTGGTCAATTTTATTTTTGAATGTAATCATCATTTTGAAATTTTGAATATAATATAAACATATGGATGTTCGGCATTTTTATTGTTCATTCAATAATGCAATATCAAATATTTTTAAGTATTTCAAATTTTCATATGTTATTCATTGTATATTTTTTATAACTATTTTTTCAAGTACTATATATATTTGCATCATCATCCCCTTGCCGTCCCCAAGCCTAGGTCCTTAGTCCCCTTGTCCTTGAAATGTGTCCCCCTATCTTGACACCCCGTGGAACAATGCTAAGTAGTGTCATATTCAATTTTTCAACATTCATATGATCATAAATTATTAAATTCTAAACATCATTATTATATTAGCTAGAAAAACATCAAGATTCAAAACACATAATAGTGGCTGCTGGCCGCTACATTTGCTGATGCCTATTTGCTGCCTCTCTTCATATGAAGAAAGGTGAGCCATAACCTCCTGTATAACATCAGGCTCTACTTGATGCCAATCTGGAACATCTCTTTTAGGGATATGTGCAAAATGACATTTGAAGCAATGAATGCCTCTGATCTTGTTCCGACAATAATGACACCCTACTTGTTCTCTTTCACCCCCTCGGGTTTCATGCTTCATAAAAAAATTCTTGGTTCAAAGATGCCATATCTGAAAAAAAAATTGAATTTGAAACCCTAGCATAAATTCAAAAATTTAAATATTATAAAATGTAAACCCTAGCAGCTAGCTAGCTGCTAAATAATAGGGAAAAATTAAGAAAAAAGAATAATAAATTCTTAGAATGAGAAGGAAAACAAAATAAAAAGATTTGAAAATAATAAATACAGTAGGGATATTGTTAGGGCGCAATATTACATACCTTGCAGATGTAGCCAAAAAACTTCAGTCATCAAATTGGTCCAAGGTCACACAAAATCAATTCCAATGCACTGAATGTTGCCAATGTGATGAAGAAGTGAGAGGTGGAAGTCAAAATTGTGAAAAAATGAAGTGTTTTGATGCTTTTCTGGTCGCAGAATGTATTACTATTTATATGTTGTGGGAAACATTTTAGCTTGGACTCGTGATATTTTTTGAGTTAACTTGCACAAATCACCGAGTTTCTGTGAAAAATTGTTGGCAAGTAAAATCATGAGTGACTTGCTCAGGAAATTTATTTGCGAGTTGGAGATTTTTTAGTCTATGTTTAGGAATATAAATGGAAGCATTATGAATTGGTTCTTTAGAAATTCTATAAATCTTGCTTAGCTCTTTTGGAAAAGTGCGTTTTCTGATGTTAAGAAGTTAAAGTTGCTGCTTAAACAAGAAGCAGAGACTTTGAATTAAGCCTGAAAATTCTTTTTTATTTTTATTTTGGCGGGCTTTACAATTTATGAACCCTGTTTTGCAAATGATAGTTGGTCATGATACTTAGGTTTTTGGAGTGTCCTTATTTCATCCAAAGTATTTTGGTTTTCAGTTATAATCTTCTCTATACTTTGTATTTAATCTTTGCATGTTTTTTTGTAATGGCTGATCTCTAGTGTCAATCATGTTATTAAACAATCAGTAATTTCCTACTACAACAGGGTGGCTTATATTTGTTTTTGTCGCCAGAAACTCTTGGGACCGTTGATTATATGGAGAAAGGAACAAATGATGTTGTTTTCCGAACTTGCAATGAAGAAAAGCACCGTGTAATCTTTCAGATTGGGACTGCAAATGCTGTACGTGCTCTAAATGCAGCTCAGCTTCTGTGAGTTTTAGTAGAGCAACCTCAGGAAATAGATGATTGGATGGTTTTGGTAACAGATAAATACAGATTTTAATATATTTAACCACCATAATAAGCAAATACAGTTGATATTTTCTTATGTCTTTGCTGTGTCACCAAGTCTGTATGTTGAAGTGTTTTTCATTGAGCTCAATGCAATGATCAGAGAAGCAAAATATAGAATTGTCAGAAAACATTATGTATAATCTATATAGGTTGGCAATTCTGAATCCTGATGCATTTGGTTTGTAAAATGGAAAGGTAAATCTATATTAACTTAGATAGTGAAAAATGGAGGTAAAGTTGCATGTCTGTTGTAGCACATAGGCTGTAAGATATAAACATAGGAAAATCAAGCTGATGAAATGCTAGAATATTGGTTTTATTTTTGAGATGATGATGGCCAGATAGGCAGCTATGAGTGATATGGTGTATCTTATACCATATGGTTTGTTATTTTAATCTTGTAGGTGCATTAATAACGTTGGATGAGAAAAAATATACAAATAGTGAATAGAATGTGCCACAAAAGGAATGTTATGTGTCACAAAGGAAATTTTAGGTTCAAATACACAAAAAGAATAAATACATTTTAAGGTATGTGGCATAAAGAGAATAGTGAATCATAGGCATGTAGTTTTGTCATTTCAAGAATCTTTCTTTTATATCATAAATCTGTTGCATATGAACAGTGTCTTGATTGAGACTTCAAATAGAAACTCTATACACGATGAGAGTGCTTTTTCTGGATTTAACTCTGTGTGATTTATTTGCATCAACGTTTCAGATCAGACTTCATGATCCATCATCAGGATGAAAAGAGAGCTGTAGGAGAAAAATGGGTGATTGCAGACCTAGACTGGATAAAAAGAGATGGGAGAAGGTGTTTAGGTTGCATGAGATTCAAGATAAGAGTTAAACATGAGGAAAAAAGCTAAATAAGAATTAAATAATAGAAAAATTATGATAAATATGATAAGAATTACGTAAAAAGATATATAGAAGATAAACAAAGATATAATTAAGAAAAAGATATACAAGGATATATAAAGAGATGTATTTCAAATATATCTTGTATATAGAAAGATATAAAAATACACTAAACTATTTATAAAGAATTAAAGAAAAATATCTTTATATTTCTAATTTATATCTCAAGAAATAAAGAAAACAAAGATATGATTATATATTATATATATTCTATCTTTATATCTTTATATTCCACAATTCATGGGCTAAACTCTCAATTTTATTTGCTCTCTATATCCCTATGCTCTTGAAATGCCTTTAAATTTCAAAAACAACAAGTTTTCGTCTCTTTTTCTACATTTTTTTGCCTTTTTTTTAACTCAATTTTATGTGTTTAGATCTCGATTTTTTTTGATAAAATCTTATACTTTTGGCCTATGCTCCACAGACTGACGGAGCACCCTTGTGACGGCTGACAAGTTTTCAAAGACGGGCACTTTAAATACCAGATCAGGATCAAAAAACAGAACTTTAAAACAGAAATTATCATGTTTAGACTGAACCAAGATTGAGAATCAAAATGTTTATAATTGAAATATCTAAGTCTCAGCACCAGAAATGACATGCTAAACATAAAACTAAGAAAATATATCGCTGTCCAAGGTCCCTAATTCCAAGGTCCCTAATCAGCAGAAGGTAGGTCTAAGTCAGCATCGCCCTCGCCATTATAGCTCAAGTCTAAGTTAGTGTCAGTGTCCATGTCAATAGAAGGATCTGCCTCAACCAATGGAACCCCAACCAATCCCTCATGTGCATTCTCCTCAATCTGCATAACATCTTTGGGATTAACATCCCAACGTAAGGCTGGAGTCTGACGATACTGATTAGTCTGGCGATCCTTCACTCAGCTGCTCTTCTTTTGCTCTCCTTGACTTCACAAGCCAAATGTAAAAATGAGTTGCTTTTTCTCGTTTTAGGGCATATATAAGGCATAAATTAGGTTAAGTGGCATGGGGTGACCCTTGTGGGCCCGCCCATGCCTTTTTTTCATTTTAAAAAACTTTATTTTTTTATAAAAATGTGTTTTTTTTGCTGCTGGGCCTTAGGGTACTTATAGAAGTACCCGGTACGGATGAGGGACGGCTGGGAAGTTTCGGGTACTTCTAGAAGTACCCTACGTCCCCTGCCTTTTGCCAAAAGTCCCCTCGAAGTACCGGGTACTTGGAGGGAAAAAGGGGACGGCTAGGGGACGTTTCCTGGCCGTCCCCGCATCCCCGTTTCGTACCCGGTACGGGAAACGGCATAAAAACACAGGGGACGCGTCCCCGTGGAGCATAGCTTTTGGCTTGTAGAGTTTTTCGCAAAAGATATTTGCTGCTATGGTCTTTCACACCTTTGTCGCATTTTTCCCTTGGCAATGCCATGACATATGTGAGACATTGAATTAACTTTGATGCATTTCCTTCTTGGTGCACTTTTGCAACACCTCTGCCACCTTTGTTGGAACTTCAGGCTAGTTTAATTTTTCTAATTGCGCACTACTATTTTTCTTGGTCAATCATTTGAGCTTCCTTGTTCAATTGGACTCGTGCTATTTTTCTTCTATTCATGGTTTCAACATGGTACAAACCCATTTATATGCTCTGTTTTTTGTTGTACATGCTGGACGTGTTTGGTTTATGTTGAATCCATCAAGTTTGTATCTTTCCTTCTGCTGATGGCCCCAATGGATAAGGATCACCTTATAACCTTCCTACAACCCATGCTCATTGCTGCATTGACTTGTGTACTTGTATAGATGGATTTCAATTTGGCTTAATCATTTGACTAGTGAACAAGACTGGCGGCCTAGTTTTGAATTTTGCCTTTTCTCATGATAAAATTTGAATCACTTGCCTTCTGTCAAGCATTGACAAAGATATCCTATTCAGGAAATAAAGGATCATATACATAAATAAGTCTAAATAAAGTAATACCTATGGTGGAATTGTTATGAATTATTTTAATTGCAACTTATTCATTTCGACTAGTAAGATTGGTGGCCTACTTGATTTTAATTCAACTTGGTTTAAGGATCCATGTTTCCAATTTGGATCACTTGCCTTCTGTCAAGCAATCCTCAAAATATTGGAGTGCACAAATTCTGTATATCCAGATTCATAGTAAACAAAAGATTAGATATGTAAGTAACTCTAAATATAGTAATACCTATGGTTGAATTATTTTCTAGTATTTTATTTGCATCCTATAAATTGAAATTGTTCTTCTTATTTGCCACATGGGCTGTCATTATATTCTCCATTACTTTATTTGCTTTCTTGTTTCCCCACTTTATTTAAAGGTATCCCAACTATAGGAGTTTGATTGTGTGCCCAAAGTCATTTGTAGAAGGTGCTCTGGAAGTACATTATAAAGTATCACCATTACTTGTAATATTCTAGGGCATTGCCTTTCTTAAAAACTGTGGTAACTGAGATGCAAACAATATTTTAACCTGTTTGTGTAGAGGAATAAATCTAATCATATGAAGCAATGTGTTGACATTAATTGCAAAACTTTTCTTTATTTTTGGTTACATGACAAGTCTAGCTCACAAATCTATTTGCTGCTTCACTAAATCAAAACTAGCTTGATATTTTTTAATAGAAAAAGGGTAAAAATTTATTCAATCAGAAAAGATCCAAGAATACATCAGCAAGAATACAAACAGCCAGAAATAAGAAGGCATATCCAACCAATAAGAACCAAAGGACACCCAACCATCCCAATAGGAAAACCAAAATCTGTTTTAAGGACCACACATATCCTCATGAATCAGCATTTTCAGTTTATGAACACGGTCACTGGGAAGCTGCTACCAATCATCCATCTTCCAGTCACCCCTAGACTCAGAAGCCCATTTAGAAAGACAATCCACCACATTGTTCCGTTCCCTAGGGATATGAACAGAGGGCACCATCTCAAGCGAACTGCATAACTGATGAATTTGCTGCATAGTTAAAGACATCTGCCAATTCACCCCATCGGTACTCTGCTTATTTAACAAATTAATCACAATCTGTGAATCCGATTCACAAATAATCTTGCTCCATCCAAGAGCACAGGCCTTCTCCAGGGCAACAAGAATAGCCAGATCCTCCATGAGATTATTAGTCTGGATGCCTTGATACTTGGAGAAGAAGAAAAGGGCAGCCCAAGTGCTATCTCTCCCTACACCTCCCACACTAGCATAACTCAAATTTACCTTGGAAGAGCCATCAGTATTAATTTTCAAAATCCCGGCAGGGGGCGGGAGCCATCTACTTTCTCTCTGAATTTTCCTGCTGGGAAGTCTCCTCCCATTGGAACACGTCCTCCTAGAGCTAAGACCATTCAGCCCCAAACCTAGAAACACGGCAGCTTCATCAGTATTCAAAGGAGCTCCAGCCTCACATTTAGCTTAAATACTCTCTTGAAGCATACTAAGAATCTGTTGCCAAACTTGCGCAATCATCAGCTTTTTATCTTGAAAATTCCTGCAATTTCTCTCTAGCCATATTTTCCAAAGAATGCATGAAGCCCCAATAGTCCACGCCAGCTAGAGAGGGAAAGAGAGAGCAGGGGGTCTCCCCAAAGTCCTTCAAAACGTAGTAAGGGAAAGAGTATGCACACAAGAGTGTCTCCACACGGCCCACCATAAGTGCCAGATAGATTTGGAAAAGGTGCATTGGAAGAAAAGATGTGAAGAAGACTCCTCACTACTACCACATAGGAAACATATGGAGGGCCCTTGAAAGCCCCTCTTTAGAATATTATCCCAAGTAAGACACCTGATACGAGCCACTAACCAAAGGAAGAAGTTGCACCTAGGCCACACAAACTTATTCCACACATATTTCCACCAAGGGGCTTCAACCTCCCCATACTTCCTTCTGTCCAATTCATGATACCCAGCTGCCATTGAGTACACCCCGGATCTTGAACTTAGGCCCAGACATCCCCCTACTGCAAAGAGCTGCAAACTCTCTCTGCTAGAATCTTAGCCAGCTCAACACGGTCTACTTCTGATGGTGCAGGAGCACCTAGGAAATCTTAGGCATTTAGGAAGGCTAGAATGCTTTTCTTTTGTTTTGTTGTTTATCAAGAAGGTCATGTTGACCATTGAGTTGAGGATATAGTTAATGGATGTAGTTGCTCTCTAGGATAGAAGTTGAGGAAGGGTGAATGAGTTTAGGAACTCATCTTACCTAGTTTTCAAAAATTGGCAAAAGTTGAAAAACACAGTGCATTTTACAACTTTGCCATTCAATGACTTACATGACCGACCAAGGGAGTCTAACTGTTTTTAAAACCTATATATGAAGTGCCTTGACCTGAGAGCAAGGTGGGAAGCATTGGCATTATAGTGAGATTTTGGTGAATTTGAAGAAAAGACAGTTTTTGGAGTTAATTTCTGCTTTTTTGCTTCATAACAGAGCTTTAATGGATTAAATTAATTACTGTTCTGTACGTAGCATGTAGTGTTGATAGAATACAAGTTTTGTGTGCCATCTATTTGCCTTTTTGATTCGTTTTCATCCCTTGTTTGTAAATAGTTTGATTTCTTTCTGTTGCTGGTCTGCACTAGGCAGTCTGGAAAGAATGAAGTGCTAGGTCACTTTCCCACCGTACAAATTGTATGGCCTTTTGGGAATAGTGTCTAGACTCCATGTGTGTACATATGGTAGGTTCTAGAGTAGGTGTGAGCACGGAAGCTGTCAGCAAAGTCTTGCCCTAGGCGAGCCAGGCAGAGTCCGGCTAGGGAAGACAAGGAGTGCAAGACACTTAACTTGCAGGGGTGATTGTTTCTTGCTATATTTCCTTTTTGTGAACATAGGGGAAGGTCTTACCAAGGTCTGGTAAGTAGGAGAAGGTTCCAATAACTCTTTTGGTGAGTGAGAAGGCTTGACAGATTCAAGGAAACCAAAAAATGGCTTAAAACCCTAGTTTATGCCCATTTTCAAGATTTGGCTTTGTACGGCTGATAAAGGCCCAAAACCCCAAAAATCCATGAGAGGTATGCAATTGAACCAAGGACCTCAAAGAAAGAATGAGGAGTTCTTGGAAAAGTTTTGAGTTAAGGACAGTTTACCCGGAGATGGAGGCCTAATTGGGGCTCTTGGCTAGTAGCCTTTTTAACCCTAGATGAGGGTTTGATGAAAGCGATGAAAGGGTGGAGTGTTGTGAACCTTTCAAAACCCTAGATATACAGAAACGCTGCATCTTATACCTTGCTGTCTAATTGAGAGCGAGTTGGTCTTGTGATTAAATAAGAGAGTTATAAAGCTGAATAATGGGAGATTGTCTTGTTATTATATGCATGGGCAGGGGTTGGCCAGAGGAATGCGGTACCTAGTCAGGCGCAGGGGCCCCAGGTCATGTGGTAGCGAACATCAAGGAGGTCTTGCAAGTAAGATCGAGCAGAATTTACTGATTCCTCCAACCCTCTTCATCATCCGAGCTCCAACTCTCCAGAATCTTAGCCAGCCCGCAAGATGCTCACTGAGTTTCCCGGGCCACAGTATACCGCCCTACTGAAAGCACTCTCACATGACCCAATCGCTCCATAGCTTTGAAATCACTCACTGTCAACCACCCAACTTTTTGAAATCGCAAGCCAAATTCTGCAAATGAGGATGGGTGGTAAAGATTGGGGGGTGGCCATCCCGAGAATCAAGCTCAAAAAGAGTATCCTCTGTTAGTTTTATGATCATATGTAAAACACAGAAATTTAACCAAAAATTTAGACACATAACACAAAATATACCTTGGGAAAACCCTCCTCTTGAGGGAGAAAAACCCAACAACAATATATCACTTATATATTGAATAATAATCAAAGGTCTCCTTTACAATGAGGTCAATAATGAGGCCAAGAATAGCACCACAATCTGATGCAAACATAGAGTTAATATGCTTCTTGTTGATGTCAAACTCAGTCTTCTACAATGCTATGATCGATCTGCCCTTGAAGTAAATCACACTTTGATCTGCCTTCTTCAATATGTCGATCTGCCCTTCATCTTCTAATTCGCACTGAAGAACAACGAACTGAATGAATATAAATTGATGCCAAGAGGACGAATAGTATCTCCTATTTATACTATTCGAATGAGAAAACTCCAAAGGGTGCGAACCTTCAAGGAAGGATGTCGGCCTTAATTAAATGCCATACCTCTACAATAAATCGCCGATTGTAGGAGGTTGGCCTTTCACAAATATTAATTGTTATTTGGTAAAGGACGTGTGTCAAGATAAAATCGTATCTCCTCGTGTCGGCCTCAATAGCAATGTATAAAATGAAGCGCCTCTTCATTGAATATGATGTTGCAATTCAAATAGCCATTAGGCTACAATTTGAATTGCCTCCAAGAAATCGTGCTGGGCTGGAAGAAGATCCCAACGCTGCTCAATAACATCAACATCCTCACCCTTGTGATAGTTCCAGAATAGGCCTTGCTTGATCAAGCTTGCTCTTCTTTTGAGTGTATCCCAAAGCATAGACCCCTTACCATCCAAAGAACATTCTGGAATATCCTTATCCACAACACATCAGATTTGGCCCAATATTGATCTGATTAGAGCTGGCAACATGTCCCTGTCACCTGCTCACAAACAGAGTCCAACCCACTTAAACCAACCACCACCATAAGAACCACTTAGAGAGCGTGATCAAGCCTTCAACGAAGCCCAGGAGTGAATTAAACCAACACCCATACAGGAAGCGCTTAAACCACCATGAGCACAACCATGATTTAACTCAACAAGACTATATGAGGAATTAAAAGGTTACTAATTGAACCCATGACAACCCCTGATTGAAGAAGCTGCAGGAGTATTGAAATAAAAAAGGATAGAGATTTACCCTCTCACTGGATCCTCTAACCCAAAGCAATGATAAACATCAAGAGAATGCTGAAGTGGTTAGCCCTTGATTTTGACACCAAGAGTGAGTATCGCCTACAAATTGAAGATGGGTCTCATGGAGGCAAGCCTTCACCCCAGATCACCCACCATGAGTTGCAGCCCCAAACCAAGGCCCTTCTAGAAGCACAGAGAGGAATATAATACCATTAATCAACATATACAACATTTTACTTGACAGACAACTATTACCCAATTAATCCACACCAAAGAACTTAAGAAGGACCATCAATTGAATAGTTTGAACGAATTATCAATATTTTCGAAACCTGAATGGATATTTTGTTGCACCATCTCAGATATATTCATTAGCAAAAACTTTGTCATCTGGAGATAATAATTTAAATTAGGGTCACCAACGAATTGACAGACCAAGGACTACACACAGGCAATCAGATATCAAAAAGAATGGCACTGTCACAGAATATATTTGAATGGAATTTAGCTACCAATGATTATTTACTATCCTGTGTCTCTTGCACCACCTCTAGAAGATCCCATTTGATAATCTCCCAATATTCCTGAAAAAACTCAATAGGAAACCCATTCGGGCTAGGGGCCTTACCTTTTTTCATATTGAATACAACCTCCTCCTATTCATCTAGGGAAATTGTCCAATTAAGTTTAGCATTAGCTTCAATGGAAACCACAAAAGGAATACAAGCCAAAACCTAATTCATTTCCTCTAGATCCTTTAGAGTATCCTCCGAGAATAAAGAAGAAAAATATCAAGTAGCTTCTTGAGAGATATCACAGAAAGAAGACAGTTGAGCACCTTGAGAGGACACAATAGAGGAGATTAAGTTACCATGTCCTTTGGCTTTGACGGAATTAAAGAAGACAATATTCCTGCCTCCCTCTTGAAGCCAGTCAATCCTTGACTTTTGCTTCTAGAACAGCTCTTCCCGTAGTTCCCATTCAGCTAGCTTCTCCAAAGCATCCGCTTTAGCTTTAAGGGACTCCCGAGTAATCCCTTGATCTCTGTTCTGCCTAGAAATGATATCCAACTGATTTTGAGTTGCAGATTTTTCCTTAAAGACATTCCCAAAGCACTCCCTATTCCACTTCTTTAGCTAAGATTTCACAAAATGGAGCCTTTTGACAAAAGTTTACATGGCTGTCCCATGTGAAGGCAATCCATTAAATTACCAATCTTTAATAAGGTCCTACAAGGAAGGCTCACACAACCACATTAACTAGAATTTGAAGGAAGGATTCTTGGCATTTTCCCGACCATGCGTTGAAAATTTTATGGGCCAGTGGTCTGAGCCTTTCCAGTCTAGGATTTTAGAATTGGATATCCACTGATTACCTAACCAAAAACTGGAGACCAAAAACTTGTCCAACCTCTCAGAGATAGAATCCCAATCACACCTCCTATTACTCCAAGTGAATAAACCATTGAGAGGCTTTATATCAATCAAATTTAGCTGGGTTATATTAGTTCTAAACAAAGACAAAGAGGGCTCCATGCGATCCAAACCACCCCTCTTTTCATCAAGACTGAGAATAGAATTAAAATCCCGAGCCACAACTCAGGGAAATAACGGAGCTAAAGATCTCACATACCTTATATGGTCCCACAAACAAACTTTGCCAGGCAGTACAGTCGGAGCGTAGAAATTAGAAAACAATAGGATTTCTCCAGATTCAAAACATGAAGCAACCATGGACAAGGAAAATCGATCAGCAATCCACCATAGGGGGGAGATCTTCCACTTGTCCCAGAGACATGCAATCCCACTAGCATTGCCCTATGCCCTAATGCATTGACATTGACCATGCCACCAAAGCTTGGAGGATACCTTAGCCATGCCCTTCACAAACAACTTAGATTCCTAGATAAATAAAACATTAGGGGAATGAGCCTTTATCATTTCCCAAACAGCCTTTTGTCAAGGGATGTTGTTCAAACCCCTCACATTCCAAGAGAGAACAATCATTTTTGGGGCTTAGAAAAATGGGAGTCAAGGGGTTTTACTAATTTTGACTCCAAATTCTCACCCATTAACATATCTTTCTTCCTCCCAGCCTTGGAAGGCTTCTCTGAGTTCCCCTTCTTAAAGTTTTTTTGGTGCAACAGCAAGGAAGAAGAGACCAAGGAACCCTTACCAGAGTCCTAAGCCGTAGCCAAAGATTGTGAGACCATGCGGTCAATGGTTGGATCAGCATCCACCTCTATCTCTATTGGAGTAACTAGTAAGACATAAGATTCCAGGGTGCGACCAGGATCTATCTTGTTACCTGTTTCCATAAAGAGATTGCCACTCCCATCCTTTTGAGAAGCCAATTGGTCCACCTCCAAGATAGTATTAATAGAGATACCCTTATCGAGGATATCCACTTGCTGGTCCAAATCTTCTAAGGCCTTGAACCAGTTAAAACTTGCATCATCTTGCCTATCCTTGAGGGTTTTTTTTGCCTCTTCCTTTATTGTGAGACTTCACTGGAACAAAACCCTCCTTATCAGTTTCCCCATAAGACATAGGGGCTTTGCTTTTATCTCTCGAGGAGGCATCCTAGCAGAAGCCCCACCAAAAGAAGTACCAAAAAGCTTAAGTTTAGGACATTTTTGCTGTAGTGACCATATTCATGGTAGATTCATCACTGAAACGGCAAGGTCTTTTAGTCCAGTTGCCGAATCCATGATGTGGACCCAACTTGAAGTTCCAACAAATCAGGTAGCAGGTTGTTTAAATCGAACTCCACACAAATGCGGGCCAATGAATGGGTCCTCCTCTCTAATGTCTGTTGTGGTGGCCCCATTGACTTACCCAACAAAAGTGCAATCATGTGCAAAATATCATTCCTCCAAAACTCAATCAGAAGCTAGGGAAGTCGCACCTAGATCGAAACCCTTGACGAAAGCTCTTTAGCCGAATTAAATCCAGTGTGCCAGGGTTTCAAGAATATCCTCACTTGATTGTAAAAGTAGGGACCTCCCTCAAAAGCTTTATTACGATCTGCAATACATGAAAAAACCACCATAAAATAGCTGTTTGCAACTTGCAATATCTGCATGTCTCCCTCCTGGTTCCAAGTCTGATGAGCCCAAGATTCAAGAAACGGGAGAGAGACCTTGATTCCCATGAACTTGAAGATTAATGCATGATTTCTCCAATACTCGACATCTTCTGCAATAGATTCCAGTTGGATAACCAAAACCGGGCGAGTCTCACTCTTAGCCAAGTAGCCATTCACTTTCGGAATTCGAGAGAAACCACCACTCAAAGATCTCACACCATTTGAAGCATTGAATAGAAAATCAGCAGCCATAGCACATCTAGATGGGGAGAGATCTACCCCCATTACTACGTCTGAAAAAGACATAAGACCAAAGCCTGAAGGAGCAACATTCGGCTCCTTGCTCAACCCAAACCAGCACTAGCCTCCATGCAAGCACAACACAAAGAGAAAAGAAGGAAAAGGAAAGAAACACCCAAAATTTACCAAGACCCAACCCTTGAACAGCAAAAAGAAACCCAACCCCCGCTTCATAATCACCACCGAGCACAAATCCTCACTCCCTACGCGCATGCACAAAAGGAAGAAGGCATGCAAGGTGCAGGCAGCTACAGGTCGTGCACTTGCAGCCCTCACACAGCCGACACCTTGCTTAATTCCGACGCCATCTAGGTGACATTCATACTAGCTTGACATTTTGAGTCCATCGAAATATCTTTGAATTTTCTAAATAATTTGTTTTCATTAAAGCAAGGAAATCCATGAAAAAGTCTCACTACGATGTAAAGTGGTGAAAAATATTGTGGAAACTAAATAAAAGCTTAGATGATTCCTGCAATTATTTTCAAATTTTGTGTTCTTCAAGGTCCACATTTGTGTTCACAAGAATGGTATGTTAAAAAATTGGATACATAATGATGCTCGCTTGTTTTTATTCTTGTGCATTGTTTATTTCTTTTTCTTTTTGGTACACGAACTTATATGCAAATAATATAACTTTTGCATTGGTATTCTGTTATCACAAATAAATTTTAATGCATATAACTATACACATAAGCAACTATGCCTATTTTATATATAAGAATTTATATATTCCTCAAGAGAATTGCCTTTCATGAAACTTAGAATGCTTTTTTCCTAAGTAGTAACTTAGATTTGCGAATTGAGATATCTCGGGACTTGTTCTACTTGATGAAAATGTAATGGTTGTTTGTATGTTTTGCTTTTTTGCATGCTAGTTATACATAGACTGTTTCCTTGGTTTAGGTTGGGAGCTAAAATCAATCAAGGAAATGTGTGCTTGATCCTTCTTTGCTTTGGTTGTGTTGCCTTAAAACTGGTTTTCATCATTGTTTTTACCCTTACCAATCATTTTCATTTTTTTGTCCATGGGTTTCCCTTTGAAGAATTGTCTAAGTGTTAAGTAATTGGCAAAATTGGAAGGTTTCAAAACTTGCGTTGGCCTCTGAGGAGGTTGTCACAACCTTGTTGGCTAAAACCTTGTTGGAACCCAACAACCCTTCTGCAACCTCTTTGATTTTGAAAGAAAAAGCTTGTATTGGAGTCTTACTTAGGTTCTAGAACTTGTGTTAATTGTTGATGAAGTTTTCTAACTCTTTTTGAATGTGAAAGAAAACACTTTGAAAGCTGTGTTAGAGATTTATGTTGGTTTCAAAACCTTTTTTCGGTTCTCAACAAAGTTGTTGCAAGCTTGTTGAAGCCTAACACGTTCTTCATAACCAATAAAGGAATAAAGGAGAACCTCATAGTTGGCCTAGTGGAAGCGTAAGGTGAGTGTGGAACTTGTTGAAAGGATGAAGCAATACTTGTGTGACTGGTTAATCGTGCTGGTTACGAACCTATGTCGGTTCTCAAATTAATTTGTCACAAATCTACATTGTTGTACCAAATAAATTTTTTGGCATTCGTAAATTGAGCTAAATCTTGTTAAATGCCATGAAAGGGCCAGCTTTAGGTCAAACCAATCATAGAATCTTAGTGGGTTTCGCCAAGGAACATATGTACCAAAATTGAAAAATTAGGTTTCTCATTTTTGGAAATCAAAATAGTAATCTTCCTGTAAATGATCGAAATGATTTTGATAGTTTAAAAAGGTTTACCATCACATTACTAATAAGCCGTAATCATCAAAGACACGTTTTACTCTGGTGGGTCTATTTCTCTTTTCCAGGAACGAAGTTAGGAGCTCCACAGCCATTAATGGCAGATTGGCCAGTACCAGGTGCTGAAAGCTAAGCTTCAAAAGCTTCAACGACACAACCATGGCTGAAAAGGTCGAAAAAGATGCTGTTTGACGAAGGAGATTCCTGAAAACGAAAAAGGTCAAAATTTGACTAACTCTGGAGATGTTACGAAGGGGAGATTGCTCACATGTTGAAAAGGCGCCTTTTCAAGCAGGGGCGCCCATGATCTTTGAAGGTCAAATGAAGTCAGTAAGATCATCCGAAGCAGTCATTCTTGACGTCTGACTGCTGGCTCAACAGTGAAACAAACATCCAGATCATCCGATGAACAGATCACTAGCAATTGCTGATGAAGCAAAAAGAGGCAGTTCAAGGAAATATCAGGAAACCACAGATAAACGACGAAGTTCTAGAAAAAGAGCCTTTTCAAAGCAAAGGCGCCCTTCTTTCTTGACCTCCAGATGCTGACCAATGACAAATGGCCTCCCAGGATAACCTTCTCAGCCCAAATAGATCTCGGAAACGCAACTGCAAGCATCAATACCTGACAGAGCAGTCAACGGATAATCTGGATCAAAGTAGGCAACTTGTCAGATGAAAATAATCAAGCTAAAAGGCAAAAGCGCCCTTTTCAAGGAGGGGCGCCCTTGGATAAAGGAACCCTAATTTGAGATCCAGATTTCCGAAGACAGTCATTCTTAGCAGAACAGAGCTGGTACCTGATGAAACGTCATGTGAAAACATCTGACTCTCCGATCAACGAGAAATCCAGTTCAAGGCACGAGAGGTCATTTCAAATAAGCTGAAGAACGAAGATTGAAAAATCACTAAGGCATTGGCAAAAGCGCCCTTTCTTGGGAAAGGCGCCCAGTCTTTTGGAGCCCTTAACTCAGCTTTTTATCATTCAGTCTCCCAGGCACTTCTTTCCAGTTTGGATTCAGCTCCGCAGTGAATGTGTCCGTGACGTCTCAGGATCAACAGACAACGCCAGATTCAGGATCAAACAGGGGGTTTTTCAGGAGAGAAAATACTAAAAAACTTGCAAAAGATGAAAAGGGACGCCTAAAAGAAGTCAAAGGTCATTTGTTGACTAAAGTCAAAAGCTTTTTGAGTTAAAGTTGGCTAAAACGCTCCACGATTGGTGGAAATCACCTTTTTAACTTCAGATCAAACTCAAATCACCTTTTGAGCTTGTGTTAGGTCCCCAAATTTGTGGATCTGAAGCTCAAACATATATATTCAAGGAGATGGCGTCCCCTTTTCATTATTTCATTGCAGATTCAAAGATAAAAACAGCCACAAGCTCTCAAGGACGCCATTGAAGATCTGAAGGAGGTTTTCATCCGTTCTTCATTTTTATTTGCAGATCTGAAGCAGGAAAAGATTGCCATTTTGAGGATTGGATCAGAGATAGTTTTTTAGAAGATCAGATAAAACTTCCAATCCACCTTCTGTCTTTTTCCTCTCTTCTTGTCTTAGGTTTTCTTGCATCTGACAGAAAAAGCAACAGGCTACATCAGATCAGATCAACTGGGTAGATTCAGCATCATTTTCCGGAGAAACCCATCTCGACAAATTTTCCAAAATCAGCAAACTTGCTGCCCCTATTTTTGGGGGTTTTTCCGAAAAAGTTTCAGAATCCAAATTCTGAGGAACTGGGTTTGTTCAGCATTGAAGCACGAACAAAACCCATGTGCCAGATTTTTTCCGAAAAATACTCTCGGTAGGGCGCTATTTTTAAGGGTTTCGAAAATCATCCAACTAGGTCAAGCTTACAGTCAATCTTCAAGTTTTCAGATGTGACCCTGTGTGCAATAATGGTACCAAGACGGGTCTACTCTCCATGATTACCTCGAAATGGCTGTCAACCACACCCGCGAAACCAGTAATACTGGAGCAAATAGAAGGCATGAATCAAATAATACTGCGGTATCATCAAGAACTGATTGCCGTGTCGACTAATTCCCCATCACACTGGTTAAAGCGAAGAGAGCTCGTAATCGCTTGTATCAAGCATTACAACCCTACCACCAGAGAAATCAGAGCAGCAGATGGAAGAATTGTTTGCAGTTTAAAGCCTCAGGATATCGAAAGATGTTTTGATATTCCCTCACATCCTAACAGCAAAGTCATATCATTAACGGAATGTGAGAAAGCTTTTGAGACGGCTAAGGACAAATGTCAAAGGATAATGGCCGAAAAATGGCTGAAAGTGACAAAGGCAAGCTTGCCTAAGTTGTTGGGGCGAGGAGAATGTAAAGACGAGTACGCAGTGTTAATCACTCTACTCAATAGAGTCACTAGAGAAGAAGATGGTCGTCAATTCCAGCCATGGATGTACTATGTCATCGCTAAAATCATTGGCAGGAGGGAATACTATGACTGGGCCACTTTGATCAGTGACACACTCCACCGACAAATCACTGGGTATCTGGAAGCTCATAGGTTCCACATGTGCTCCTACCTGGTATACTTGATAGCCTTCCAAGGCGATTTCAGGTTATTGAACAATGTGGGAACCTTAGGTGTGCAGAAGGTTCACGAGTTTTTCACACGCCTTGAGTTTACTCAAGCGGAAAGACACTTCAAGAAGACAAGTGATCACTTCACCATGCACATAGTTCGTGAGCTTAACCATGAGATGCACGTGCGTATTTCACAGACAGCCAGAGAGGCAATGGCGGATTGGGCAGATTGGTTTATCCAATTTCCTACATTCTCCTACATACGCGTGTATGGCTACATTGGCCACCCCGCCATGCTACCAAGACACCCTTCAGATAGGGTAGTTTTCATGGAGTTCCTGAGACAGTTGTCCGAGGTTCATGTCCACTTGCGCTTGAAGAGGAAGACAGCTGTTAACTTTCCCGTTGAAATGGGACTATATAGATGTGGATTCGCGGCGGATGCAAAGATGATGGGTCAAGAAACAAGGAGGTTCAACCTCAAATATCTCATCGATAGAAGATCCTATGATCCCAGAGGACTCTATGCAGCACACCTCGAGCAACACTCGTCACATAAGTCTTCTATGGAAGATTATTGGGTGAATTGTAAAGACGAGTATGAAGTGCGAAGAAGGAACTACAGCAGATTCAGACTCCCACAGATTGCTGATTTCATGTCAGCAGACATTGAGGGCCTGTCAGATGATGAAGGGGAAGTCATTCTCCCCACATTCTTCGCAGATTCAGTTGACTCCCAACCGCTCCCAAGAGTGGATTGGTATGCCAAAGAGGATACATCTATAGAAGAAAGAACGAGTAGAGTGGTTAGAAATAGCCAACTCTATCTCCACAGCGAGAAATCAAGGAAGGTGACACCTCACAGAACAGAGCCGCCACAGGTTCAGTCTACACCACCTTCCACTTCAAGAAGGAAACCTAGACAAAAGCAATGGTGCAATCCTCCCCAAGGGATGAGGATGTCAAAACCTAGAACACGGAGGACACCAGTGGAAGAAGCCACACATAGTCCTGAAATAATCACGGGTATTGCTGCCCCAGAACAAAGAGTAGAGACTGCTACCCCTGATTCAGCAGAAGTTATCACGGAAGAACCAGCAGCATTAGTTGTTGAAGAACCAGTGGCTGAACCAATGGCGGAAGCAACAACAGTAGAAGTAGCAGCAGAAACGGTGCCTGTTATGGAAGCAGATTCGCCAACATCACCAGTATCACAGCGAACACAGGTCCTCATCGACTTGGATTCGCCACCAAGAGACATTGCCCCAGCACAGTCTCATACATCTAGCATTCAAGGGCCTCACGTCCCTCCTAGTGAAGTTCGCCGAGATTCTATTTGGCTTGAAGGCTTCCTAGGAAGAAAGAGGGAAAAACCCTCGTATGAACTTGACTTTACCGAGTTCGACCACGTCCCACAAGACACGTCGGCGAAGAAGCTAAAGAAGCAAGTTCACATAGAAAGGAATGCAGATTGTGAGATCATTATAGAGACTGCCGCCCCACCAGTAGAGAAAAGCATACACGAGGTTCAAGTAGAGGACTACACTTTGTCTCAACTTAACCTCGGGAAGACTACACGACAGGTGGAGGCGGATCTTCTCGGAATAGCTTCGGTGAGCGTACAAGAAAGGATGGCAAAGGATGGTAAGGAAAAGGCAGCCTTAAAGGCTGAAAATCAGAAACTGAGGTCTTACATAACCAGCTTGATACATGGCACACCAAACGTCTCAGCCCTACCAGCAGGACTACTAGATCTCCCCGCCGAACAAAATCATCGGCAATTGTTAACATTCGGCAAACACTTGAGAAATCAGGTGGAAGAGTTTGTTCTCAAGGGTAGATGCGTACTGGCTAACCTATACCAGTTACGGGATAGAGCACATGAACTTCGTGTGGAGATCCAGCAGTCGGAACAAAGGATTGCAGAAAAGAGGCTTGAAGACGAAAGTACAATTGCAGATTTGCAATTAGCATATCAATCAGTATACTCTGAGGAAAACAAGCAACATCTTTTTGCTTGGAAGGAACAATTGGCGTACAAGGTGAAAGCCTACGACGCTCATTCAGTAGAGTTGATTGATTACAGAAGGGTGGTTGCCACTATTATCAACTTCGCAAGAATGTTGGTAATATCTTTCCCTTGCATGGAATATCAGCGTGAGGGAGGAGAATACGTTGAGTTGGTGACTGTACAAAACCAGTTCAGAGATGTCATCCGCAATACCTTTCTTGACGATCCAGAGGGTTGTAAGCTGGCTAAGGTAGCAGCTTTATCGACCAAGTTAGAAGAGGCAGCATCTCAATGCATTGACTTCGGAAATCAGCTCACAACGGGTGAGGTCATGCTCCGACGCCACGTCATCATCCTACAGAGCATTAACTCCCCGGAAGCCGATGAAGTCAATCAATGGATTGAGACACTGTTGATTAATGGCGAGCTATAAATGCACCAGAGAAGGACGCCATACACCCTCCAAGTGGCATTCATGAGACTTGAGTTGACTTGACGCTTCTTTCCAAGTCAACTCAAGATGCTATTAAATGTAGTTGGAGTTAACTTGATGCTTCTTTCCAAGTTTAACTCCACTTTCCTTAAATCATGCATTGTCAGATCCCACTGATTAAGGATGTCTAATTGACTTCCATGATTTGTGGATCTTAGATCTCCACTAAATGTGGATGTCTATTTTGGAGGGAGACTTTACATTTAAGTTCACCTTTAGTTTGCTTTCAGTCAACTGAAGTAGTTTCCAGTTGACTCTTTGTTGACTTTCAGTTAACTGAAGTAGCTTTCCAGTTAACTGCTTGTTCCCCCTATTTAGGAATAAATCTTGCTAATTGATTGGCAAGAACTCATTGTTAACTCAAGGAGATTTTGGGGTTGCCCACTCCTTTGAGTCCTATAAATAAGAGCCTTGGGCTCATTATTTGTTTAACCTTTACTTGCTATGCAAAATTGCTGCGCCATTGTTGCCAACACTTTGAAAGCGAATATTTGTTCACTCTTGGATGAGAGTTCTGGTTGATTGTAATTGTGCATGATTTCGTGCCTTTGCTCTCCCAACTTTTGTAATTCGTTGATGAAGCATTGAAGAGGAATATCAGAAGGCGCTTGCATTTTGATCATCTTATTTGAAGTTATGTCTACGTCTTGTGTTTAATAGCTTGTTGTCTCATTTCCCTCCTCGGATAGGAGTCCCTCCTCCTTGGATATTTGTTATTGACAGTTGTCGTTTGATGTTGTTTAATGTATTGACTTCCAAGCTATACTTCGGATAGGAGTCCCTCCTCCTTAGCAAGCTCGTTGGCCAAGGCATCGTGATTTTGTTGTTTCTAGTAAACTATTTCTAAGCCTCATACCGGATAGGAGTCCTCCTCCTTGGCGCATCTCGGATCTAGCTTTACCGGCAGTGTTTGCTTAACTGATGGTGAATTCAAGTGATCCAACCATCCCATTCCCGCTCCTTTACCCTCATGCTCTGTTCATCTTGAAGGTATTGGATAGATAGAAGCTAGTTAGTCGTAGTTAAGATCTGCAGAAACCAGAGAAAAGCTTAGCTACGGCGCATTGTGTTTGTGCACCCTTGTGTCCTGCCGCTGAAGCATAAAAAGATAGGAACTTAGTTAAACATTTCCCTTCCCTACGCATTGCTCTCAGCAGAGAGGGACTTCTCCTCTTTAAATAACGAAGAAGTGTTGCAAAACATTTGAAATAGCTGAACGTTTACAATCAGCACTCCAGAGGTGCTAATTTAAACGCCAACACACATCCGAATGCAATGGGCTTTTCACAACTGTTATAAGGGTCAAAGAAAAAGATTTCATGGATGACTCAACAAAAATATAAGGTGATTTTGGAATTTACAAAGGATGTGTTACAAGGCAAATTCAATATGTTAGCATTTTAACTTGGTTTTGAAACCTTTGTCGGAAGTCGACTAGGTTTCGACAATCCATCAAACCTTCGACAAGCAAGTTAAAGAGACGCTTGTTTAAAAACAAACTCAGAGCTAATTAATATGGCATGAGCTCGACATGTGTTGACATTATGAGCTGCCATTAATGCTCGCAAGCTTCAAGGCATTGAATGCATTAAATTCAAATTAATGTAGAGGTGATATAAGGCGAAAAGAACATTGGTAAACATCTATACAAGGCAAGCAACGAATTGCGAGAGCATATCATAGTGGGCACCTCGGCGATTACATCAAGGAGACCTCAAAGGCGATACAAGAACAAAGTTTCCTTGATTCAAAGGTACACAAAAGTATCTTTTGTTCTCATATTTCGCAAGGAGGAGTTTTGTTTTACAGAGGCGATTACATCAAGGAGACCTCAAAGGCGATACAAGAACAAAGTTTCCTTGATTCAAAGGTACACAAAAGTATCTTTTGTTCTCGTATTTCGCAAGGAGGAGTTTTGTTTTACAGAGTTCCATTTCATGAAAGTTTTGTAACAAGCCACCCTTTTTATTTTATTTTTGAAATATAGAAGATGCAATGTAATGTCTTCAACACTTTTTGATAACCTAGATCCCGGAGTGGGCAAGGTGAGAGCATATGGTGCCTCCAACCACATAGCTAATCTAAATGAATGCAATTACAATGATATGGTGGCAAGTCGACTAGAATACGGAAGCGGCAGAACCAACCTAATCAATACCTCTTCTTCAGATTGTGTAAAATGACACATAGGCAGGAAAGCCAGCCTATCAACACATCTTCAATGGATTGCATGTATGCAATGCAAACCACTAGCAGAATTTCTAAGCTTGACTTAGACCAAAATGATAATGCCAGCTTGTTCATGCCAAAACAGGCTAAATGGAAGTGCTATAACTATTGGTGATAAACCGTCCAACTTACAATATGAAAATGCATTCAAATGATAGCCTCCGATGGTACTACCATTCGAGGTTTACAAGATTTATTTAAAATGCATTACAAATTGACAATTGAAGAAGTAAACTGCTGTTATAACTGATATAAAGTTCTGATTGCAAAGTCCGATTGCTGCAATATCCAAAATAGGCTCAAATATCATTTATAATTCAATTTAATCATGAACTAATTGCAAAATGCGTTATAAGGATGATATAAAGTGCTAATGTAGGTTTGATATCTCTCTATATTGCTGATAATACTGCTTAGAACTGAACTGAAACACACTGCAATCACTACTTTATGCCGATGCGACAACCCCAATATGAAGGAAACACGCCCGACATTGAAACAACAACTAGAAAGACACTCCAAACTACTCCAATCAACAACTACACACTAAAATGAACTTTTAGAAGACTGAAATAGACAACAGACCAGATACAGGTCTGAAACTGAGGTTATTTTCTGCTGGTATGGCTAGTACAACAAGTGCCAAAGTCATTAAAACTCATCATAACACCATTTATACACCTTGCAATGACTTAGAAGCAGCAATCAATCATAAGGTGCCTCCGAATAAGATGAAAAAGGCTCCCAAAAGCTGAAAACTCAGACATGCAACATTAATAAAACCAAAATTTATCAAAGAACATCAAATATCTCCATTTTCCTCAAATTAGTAGGAAGAACTTCTATTTGTAGCACAAATATGATCACATAATGAAATCACCATATCCAGTTAGTAGGGTTTTTGTGCCTGAAACTAGTATTTCAAGAGGGTTTTCGTCCTCAAGAAATTTGAGAACTACTCAAGTCTCACTCAAAGCGAATGGTAAATATGAAAAATGGTAACCCTTTTCTCTTCATAGCTCCTTTTATAGCTTTTTTGTTTCTTTTTTGAAAAAACGTTTTTTGCTGTTTCATTGCTTTTTTTGAAAAAAGCATTTTTGCTGAAAAAGCATTTTTTTTGCTTTTCCTGAAAAAGTATTTTTTGCTTTTCCCGAAAAAGTGATTTTAGCGTTTTCATTGTTTTTCCAGAAAAGTGCTTTTTCCTTAATAAAATAATATAAAGTGTCCTTATGATCACTTTTCATCACCATGAGCCTAGTGACACACTATCTGCACACTTGAAACATCATTTTAATTAATTAAATGTAAGCTATCAATGAAAATGTTAAAAAGGTAAGTTTTGACAACTTAATTATTTAATTTATTTTTCTCTTACGATGCCAATTAGCTTATGAGAAAATATGGGAAACTAGCTAATGGCCAATATTTGCTTACGTGTGAGAAGGGAACATTACAAATTTGCTCTACACAGTATTTCTTGCCTAAAACCAAAATCCCCTCGAATTTGCTTGATATCATCTTGAAGGATTTAGTTAGCTCCCTCTATTAATTCACCCTAGTAAGCATGAAGTACAAATATTTGGGGTCTGAAAATTTGTTGGTTTTGGAGAGCACATTGTTGGAGATTTGGGATATGAAATTGGGACGTGTGAATCTTGAAGATTTCTGGGATAGAATGAAGGAAGAAAATAGATCCCCAATTGCACAGAAAGTAGTAGATAGCAGACTTCTTCAAGTAGTAGGTGGTCCCATGTTTGTACAATGTTCTGAATTAGTTTTGGAGTGTATGAAACACAACCCTTAGAATAGGGAAGTAAGAACGGTGAATAGCTAAATTAGACGTTGAAGCCATAGAAGCATAAATCTGCAAAAAATCGCAAAAATCGCGATTTTTAAAAAATCTGCACTGCTCCCGATTTTTTCCCCCAAAAAATCCCGATTTTTTGGGTTTCGTTGACCCTGCGAAAAATCGTTGAAAATCGCGTTGAAATCGTATTAAAATCGAGATAAAATCGTCAAAAAATCGGCAAAAAATCGTAAAAAAACGTAACCCTAAAAAGCGCCACAAAAAACCCTAAAAAAACATGTTTTTGGGATAAATGTGCGTCGCCATTTTATTAACTTCATTCTCTGCAACTAAGACGACATGTTTTCGTGCTGCGACTGGAGGGTGTGCGTTTTTTGCTCGCCGAAAATCCTCACGCGACCTGCGACCTGCGACCTGCGACCAGACTGTTGTTGCCGCCAATCATCTTCGATTCTTCAGGCGACCAGATAGGCAACTCAAATTTCCTCAAATTTCCTCTCTATATTCCGGGCCTACCTGCGTATTGAAATTTTCGGGCTGTGTACCATATGCAATTAAAATTATATAATTAAATAAATTTATTAAATAATATTTTAGTCACCGCAGTGTTCTATTATAGTTTATTTGAAAATTTAAAATGAACTTAAATTATATAATTAAATAAATTTATTAAATAATATTTTATGAAATATAGTATATGATATAATTAAATAAATTTATTAAATAATATTTTATGAAATATAGTATATGATATAATTAAATAAATTTATTAAATAATATATGTAAATATTAAATAAATTAAGTTTTTTAGAAAGCACAAGTTATATTATTAATTTTCATGTTTAAAATGAACTTAAATTATGTAATAAAATAAATTATTAAATAATATTTTCTAAAATATAGTATATTATATGTTTCTACATTTTTTTATATTTTTTTTAAAATCCGATTTTTTCCCGATTTTTTCACGATTTTTCAAAAAATCCTGATTTTTTGGTTTGCCGATTTTTTCCCCAAACGATTTATGCTGCTATGGACTTGAAGCTATCAAAATCACTTTCAGACTGCCCCTCAGAGAGGCCTTTGTGGACATTGTCACCACAGTGGCATATCAACATTTAGAAGAAGAGTTTGTGCCATAACACCATAGCACACCATTGGTTGGCGGTACCAAAGAAAGGGAAATCACAACTACCAAAGATTCTTTGTAGGTCTCATTTCAAGGAATACATTTCTAATATCATCGTGTTATTACATAGGTTGGTGGGGAATGAAGAAGCCCACAATTTTGAGGAGTGGATGTATTTATTCAATATTGTAATTATTGTGGGAGATTGTAATACGCTACCCTAAATTGCATACAAATTTTTTCCAATGTTCCCAATAACTACTGTGCAGACATTTTGTCAAACAGGTCATTTGAATGCTGTTTTGAGTTGAGTTATAGATTCAAATAATTGGGAGGAAGTTTTTGTGTCTTTCGTACAAATACCAGTTTCTTTATAATTCCAACTACATTGCATTAATATTCATAACAACGATGAACACAAAGCTGCTATAATAAACTCAGGAATTTTAAACTCCATATATGTTTTCAGAAATATTCAATATGACATTCAGTATGATATCTTCTGACCTGTAGCAATACCGCAGTTATCTTTCATAAATCATGTCCCACATTAAATAGCAGCTCACAGGAAAGCACACGATAGTATCAAAATGACAAGAGCATATGAATTATTCAAAAGCTCCCTGCTAGCCTCCTCCACGTCACTTCTTGATGTTCTGTGTATCTATTCAAGTGTCCCCCACAATAGACACTTGAACTGGCAGCAAGTTTGGTGGCTTAACCGATGATATTGATTGGCATGATTCATAATAGGAATTCGCCCTCTTAGAATTAAAACATCTATCGACTTCTTCATTAATCGCAACTCTTTCTCTATGTATCCATGTCACCTTATTTATATTCAATACCACCGATTTTTTTCCTGAAAATTCTGTAGCTATTTGTGGCTCACAATATTTTAAAAAAACAATATATAAATTACCACGACTTCACAGAACTAAAGATTAATCCACTTCAAGGACTCCATTATTCTCACGGCTTCAAACTGACCATATCGAGCCTTCACCAAATATATTATTAAAGCTCACACAGCCACATTGCCTCTTTATCTATGATTTGGCCCTTTGATGTATGTGATGTTTCATCTGCTCACGTGTCCATTGACAAGGGTGGCTCACACTATGCAATACAAGCTTCAGCAATATACTCGATTCCTCCAAACTCACCCAATAATTATCACCTCAATACATTTAGCAGCTAAATAGTTGCAACAGTGGTGGTGAAGAATTTAAAGATGTTAACCTTAGAAAAGACTCTCTATTGGATATTGGAGGCTCCTTCAATTTAATAAATCCCGACTCCAGCAGTTCACATGTCACCTTTTGACGCATATAGCTCCTTTAATTAAAGAGCGGCAATTCATTAAACCCAGCGCTAGAAGAATGAATAGTCATCAATCAAAATAGAAGTGAATCTCTTTTTTAAAATTCCACAAACATTAATTCTTTCTTCACGAGCTCTCTTGGATGTTATGAAATTATAGAGTAACGTCCCCCTTTGAAATATATTCGACAGGTGCTCTGGAGCTGTCAGTACCAATATTATATTAAACAACTGTCTTGAATTATGACGTGATTTCACAAGGATATTCAAATATTCTAAACAACGAAACCTTAGTAAACTCCACCGTGTCTTCTAAGCTGGTCGAGAATTAAAAGCAAGCCTTCCAAATTATGATATGCGCTCACTATGCCAAACAGTGACCTTGCATACTAATTTATATCTGACTTTTCATACACTGTGAACCCCTGATATTATATCCAGCCACCAAATAAGACACAACTCCACATATCCGAGTCTTGCCTTCTCAAGGATTCGGTTAGTTTAAAATTACTCAAGAACAATATTCAACAATAATACATTAACAACTGCTCCCCATTTATTAATTCTGGTGACTCAAAAGCAAAGCAATTGAAATAATGAATTTACTGTGAATGAAGTAATTTCCAATTCAACTTACTGGCAACTGGACAGTACGGCTGAGACTGCCAATTGAAACAGCATATACATTCAAATCTCAACCTCTGAATTTTGTCTCAATATTAAAATTTCTCAAATTTTCAAACTGATGGAAGCCATGCAAGCACAAACAGTGAATGATCTAGGAGCAGTAAGAAGAGTGGGATCTGAGAATCAATTGCACTTTGGTCTTCAAGGCATGAGTGGGGAGGAATTACTTCATAAATCTCTTTCCCAGACTCAGACTCATTTTGGACTTTTGAGGCATCAGATACAATTGCTGGTGGTGTGATGTCTTGTTCTACAGGAGACAATAAAAATGACAGTGGTCTTCATAGAAGGCACTATTTTACACACCTTTCATAATCATGCTGACAGCCATCATTAGTATCACCATCACCAAATGGACAGCCACTTTCTGAGCTTTATATCAGCATATTTTATGCATTGACAGTCAAAGAATAAAGCTTTATGTGCGCATAGTTGAAGAAGCTGCTATGTTTCAAGGAAACATCAGATACAATTGCTGGTGGTGTGATGTCTTGTTCTACAGGAAACAATAAAAATGACAGTGGTCTTTATAGAAGGCATTATTTTATACAGCTTTCATAATCATGCTGACAACCATCATTAGTATCACCATCACCAAATGGACAGTCACTTTCTGAGCTGTTTATCAGCATATTTTATGGATTGACAGTCAAAGAATAAAGTTTTCTGTGCGCATAGATGAAGAAGCTGCTATATTTCAGGGAAATTCTGATAGTAAAGGGGAAGTCGACAATGTTTGAATTTAGTGCTTCAAAGTTGTCATATGGGTTTACAATTTTAGTCATTTTGTCGAATTGTAAGAAAAAATGTAATAATTTGGCTATGAAGAGCCTCCAATGCTGATGTTGATAGACTATAATTTGTAAATCTTATTTTATATATAATATTATTATATGAGCTATATGCTCTTGGCTTAAAAAACTTAAAAAACAGAATAAATTCATGCATGAAACCTGAATGGTTCCACCTGCTATAGATTTGGGTTTTTGTCCAAATTGATGAACTTGTAGGGTTTTCGTCCTCAAGTTACAAGAAAGAGCCAAGCTTTCAAACCAAAATCAACCAAGCCTCCCTGCAAAAATGCTCTCCCAAAATTTTATTCTTTTGCCTTGACCTTTGGCTTTCTGCTTGCCTGACTGTTCAAATTTCTTTTCTCTTTTAATTTCCAAATTGTGACTTAATTTTGAATCTGCATTTAATAAGTCACTTTAGATATAATATTAATTAATTAATAATATTTCCTTTCAAATTAACATTTGGAGGAAAATATTAAATAATTAAAATAATATTCTATTTTCTCCATGTGATAAAAAATGGGACATTACAGAGACCAATTCATTAATTGGGGCAATATCATGAGTGATAAACTTCACAATTAGCTCACCCAGTGTCAGCTGAACAAGTATTTTTATATGTCATCATATCTCTTTTATGCCATTGCTAGTATGAGAGCTTGGTCGGGACTGGTCACTAGAGGGGCCTTTGACAATGTAACTCAAATTTGCAATCATTACCCACATCTTCAATTGGAACACAACTATAAAAGTCTTAGGAGAGTGAATGCCAAATTCACAATGCATGTTGTTAGGGAGCTCCAGGGTGATATGGGTGTGAGACTTTCTCCAGAAGTTGCACAATGGGTCAATACATATGGCAATTATTTCATTCAATCTCAGAGATTCACTTATATCAGAATAAGAGGCTTTGATGGATTTCCATATAAATTGCCAAAGTATGTGAGTGACGAATTTGTTCTCATTGAATTTTGCCGTCAAATTGATGAAGTAAATAGGAGATGCGAGGAAAGGAAGAAAGCAGGAATCTCCTTTCCCATTGAGCCGGTGCATTACAAGTGTGTATTATCATTTCATGCACCGAATATTGAAAGGACCTTGGTAAAATATATTATAGATTTCCACACCATGAGGGTCCCTTTTGACAATAAATACATGTCAAAAATAATCTGCAACTTGGACCTAGATTCTACCATCATCCTGAAATTGAATATTTCTGGGTAGATTGTGAGAATGATTATGAAGTCAGGAAAAGAGATTGGATGAGATTGATGTTGCAACAAATCAGAGATTTTAGGTTAAATTGGGATATGCAAGGCCTTAAGGATGATGAGTCAGACCTAATTGATCCTATTTATTTTAAAAGAATTCAAATATTGCCACTTCTACCAATCAATTGGGCCAACAGAGAAGTAAAGCCTTTAGATGAGAGAATGGTAGTAGTTCTCAAGACGTTGGAGGAATGTGTAAGGAAGAAGGCCACAAAAAACCAATCTACAAAATCCTCTCATAAGAAAGATGCCTCAAAGGATAATGAAGAAAAGAAAGCAAAATCTACTCCCTCCCATCCTTCATTGTCAACAAGTTCTCAAAAGGCTAGCGAAGGAGGAGATGATAATGAGGATCCCTTGAAGAAGAGAAGTCTTGAGAAATCATTTGGGGATAATCCTAAAGGTAAAGAAAACAAGTTGAAGGTGAAGAAGAAGTAGCTAGAAGCCATTCAGGGGGATGAAGATGAAGAAAAGACCATTGATATACCCTCATCCCCTTCTTAGGTGAGTACCTGTCCATCCCCCTCATCTCATTCTTCAATGGCTTCTTCACCTCCACATTCTCTCCAGACACCTCCCGCTCAACCTAATCCTTATCCCTCCTCACTTGATTTATCATCTTTTGATAAGGTTGCACCTCCATTCACTACATCTCCACCCATGAGGCCTCGACAAAATTCCCCACATGTTACTAGCACCCCATATGGTTCCTCTTCTTTTTGGTTGCAACAAAATTTTTCAAGAAAGAGAAAGGTAATTCAGTTGGTTCCCCAATCTGATGTCATTTCTAGTTTACCCTAGAAGTCACATAAGCCAAAGAAGGCTAAAATGACTTCTAGGTTAATGAAGGATTTTGCCTTTGGGAGCATGTATGTGGAAGTAGTTTAGCCCACTATAGAAAAGGACATAAATGATGTTACTGAGACAAACTTCAATATCACTCAGGTTGATCTTGGTCCTTCTTATGATGGAGATATCCATAATTTCCAGCTGCCATGTTGGTAGAGGAGTGAGAAAGATAAACTTTCCAGAGACCAGCTCAAACAATAGTTTAGGGTTTTGACCTCATATCTCAAATCTATTATAGATACTTCAACCCAACCATTGGCCACAATAGATTCCTCTTTTGACCCTAGTTCAAATGGCAGTAAGTAGGTAATTGAAAATATATAAATATCAGTCTTATGGCAGAGTGATTGAAAACTGAGTGAAATAAATAATAGCTAGGGGATCAAAATTTATTGAATGAGTGTTGTAGCCAAAACGAAATTTTTGCTTCATTAAGGCATTTTGATTAAAATAGTCAATCCTGTTAATTTTTTGTCAAAAGTCAGTTTTTGGTCAAACCAAGCATGGCCTTTTTGTGGGTTTAATGTCTAGAAGATACTGGTAACATTTGGAAATTTTAAAAATTAGGGTTTTCTGATCCCTATTTTGAGGTAAAAACCCTAAAAATTGAATCTTGTCAGAACTGACTAAAAATTATTTTGATTGACTTATTTCACTTCACTATCACAGTGGTGAAGTTAGACTCAAGAAACAATTAGTTTAAGTTTGGTGGGTTGTTTTCACTTTTTCAGGAGAAAAGTTATAACCTCCAAGGTTGTCAATGGCAGATGGCCAGATAACAGGTGTCGAAATTTAAGCTTTAAACACTCCAACAAAGATTCTATGGCAAGATATGTTCAAAATAATGCTTCGTCACGGAAGGGGAATTTCGTCGAGGTGAAAATTATCAAAATTTTTCTAAGTTTAGAAATAGAAGAGCCCTTGGAGGCCAGGGGCACCCTAGATTTCAGAGGACTAGATCAAACTTTCAGGATTTGTCACTTCCAAAGAGACTTTTCTGGAATATTGTTAGCTTCGCGATGAGCCTACCAACTAGTCCAGAAGATTTGTCTAGCACCTGAAATTGGAGATTGAACGTGGAACAAGGGAGATGAAAACAGTGAAAATTTGACAAACATTGGAGCAGAAAAGCACCCTTGTAGGCTAGGGCTGCCCAACTTTTTGAGGTACCAGATTGAACTTTTTGATCAAATGATACCCAGGATGTTTGTCTTAGACTTGATCAGGCTTCGCAATGAATCCGTCAGCGGGTTAATTTGAGTTGCTGAACTGTTGGAATCAAGAGTCAAACATAAGGTTTTATCATGTTCAAAAATGTTAGAAAAGAGCAAAAGCACCCCTGGAGGCTAGGTGCACCCAAGGTTTTGGACCCTCAAATGCAGTTGTTTGGTTTAGTTCAAATGCTCATCCTATCCGTGATGCTTCCAGCTTTCTGTTGCATATCTCGGCCGGGTCAGAAGACTTGTTAGTAGCCCATAGTCGGAGTTTGAATGGATTACCAGCCAGTTTGGAAAATGGTTAAGTTTGGGAAGGAAAGCGCCCCTAGAGGCCAGGGGCGCCCAAGTTTTTCACCTGCTAAATGATGTTTTTAGGAAAAGTGCTCTCCAGGAGCCAGCTCTGAAGTTTTGCTAAGTGCCAGATAACGCAAGATGAAGTAGGGTCAAAATCAAGTTCAGAATGATGAAAATTGGTTGAAGTCTAGACCAGAAAAGTGCCCTTAGAGGGCAAGGGCGCCTAGAATTTGAGGCCTCAAAAGTTAGAATTAGGGTTTGTAGCCTCAAGGAATTCTTTTTTAGTTTTGATCCTGCTCTTTCATGAAACTGTCAAACAGTTTACTAGATACATCAGTCAATCAAAATCAGTGATCAAACATAGGCTTTGGTGATGTTTGCAAATGAAAAATTTCAAAAAGTTTCTAAGTCTGGAGAGTTGGCGCCCAAGTCAAACTTTGACTTTTGAACTAAAGTGAGTTGCCCGCCCTATAATGAAGGAGATTGCGAACTCAACTTAAAATAATATTAAATCTCCAGTTTAATTTCTGAGTCGACTTCAACATGACTTGATTTTTACTTGTATGTGGCGAATAACTGAAGTGCATGCTGGGTGGCGCCCATTTCAGGGCTTATTTTTCATTCAGTTAACTAAATGGAGGTCCAATAAGATTATTGCGTCCTAATTTAGGGATTTGCATGCAATAATTTGGGTGTCCATTATTCTCATCACAGGTCGAGGAAAAATAATATTTTCTCGTGCAAGCAAGATTTGAAGGTGCTACAGGTGACATTTTTTAGTGTTCTTCGTAGTGCCAGGTCTAGATTGTTCAAAGGAATTATTTCCCAGACTTCATCCTTCGAGTGCATGCATTCCAAACTTCATCAAATCTCATTCAAGGCATAGGCATCATTTTCAAAGGCAAAATATACTTTATATTTTCTCTCTCAAAATTCTTCTATCCTTGTCTTAAGTTTTCTCTTGCATGTCAAAGTAAATGACATCTTTTTCAGAATCTGATCATTTGGGTTCACATAATTCAGCGTCAGCAACAAATTTTTTGAGAAAATTGACCCATTACTTTTCATTTTGAAGTATTGTGCTTTTTTCCAAAGATTCTTTTCCATGTGGGTCAAAAACTCAATTTTTCCAAACATAAAGAATTTGGGTCTATCAGCTCATTGGCGCCTACAAAACCCATGTGCCAGTTTTTCTTGGGAAAATTGCCCCTGGTGTCCCTACAACCCCTATAGTTATGTTATTGAAAAGCTCTTGCATGCCTTAGTAAAGATCGTTTTTTCGAATTTCTGATAATCTGGCTTGGCTTAGAATTTCATTCTCTACAAAACCCATATGTCGGAGTTTTTCGGGAGAAAAACCTTATGAATCCCCCACTATCCCTGTTGCTTTTTTTCAAAATGTCTTTGCATGCCAAGCGGAAAAAAACATTTTTTCAAATTTCTGACGACGTGGGATATCTTAGAAATACATTCTCTACAAAACCCACGTCTCATAATTTTTCATAAAAAAGAAAAGTTGTCAGAACATAGCCGTGTTTATAGTCAACAAGCTAGTTTTTTAGAATGCAATTCACTCAGACTGAATTCAAGACCAAATTGGTCTTGATTCACGATTTCATAAGGAAAGTTGACACTGATTTGTATCAAGTGCATCTGGAGGGTTGATTCAAACAATTTGACAGGCATAGACGCTCCAAATCCACTGATTCCATATGGTTTTATGCCTCGTATAGTTGATAGCCTTTCGAGGCTAGTTTAGAGGGTTGAGTACTATTGGAATTCTACGTGTGACAGGTTTGTGTGCATTTCTCACAGCTAGAGTGTTCGTTGTCAAACTTCGCAGTTTCATCATGCAACACTGAGAAGAATCAAGAAAAGCATCAAAAGCGTCAAGCTGCAAAAGAAATAGAGGCCATCACTCCAGTTACGGAGCCGCCAAAGTTACCAGTCAGTAAACTGTCAGTTTAAGTGTGCAGATATTTCTAGTATTTCTCAAGTTGTTGACAAGCAGTGAATTGATAGGTGATACATGTGACGATCCTCCAGATGATGAGGTAGTTAACAACTTCTTGGAGGAGTCAATTGCCTGAGATCACAACTAGTGGACAAGACGTCCCACCTCTTCAAAATAGACATTAGATATAGCAGTTAACTTGATGTCTCTTTCTAAGTTAACTCGCTGTCCCACCTTTGTGCACGTCTATTTTGGAGTCACTATGTGGAGCTTTCAGTTAGGATTGTTGGAAATACGATGCCATTTAATTGCAATCCTAAACATTATTTATTTCATATATCTCCTAAGTCCTTGGAATGTGTTCATTAAAACTAGGATTAAGAAGAGATTAATATTTGATGGAATAATCATGTTAATTGATATTTGTAATTAATTCTAAATGTTAGGAGCATGTGAGGGCATCCATTTTGAGTTCCTAAATAATAGGGGCACATGGGGCGCCCACATGGTAGGTGACACTCACCTTGAGTTCAGTTAACTATTCGGAGTAAGAGATAACACTTCTGAATGCATGTAAAGATCCTAGGAGTTAGGGTTTGATGTTTGCATGCATGAAGTTCAGTTCAGTTTTAGTTTAGTTTAGTTCATAATCAGTTCATTTTAGTTCAGTTCAATTCAGTTCAATTCAGTTATGGTTCTGTTATCTTCAGTTAGTTTTAGTTGAATGTTAGTTGACTTCAGTTAACTTGGAATGCATGGCTAATGACTTGAGTTGCATGACAGATAACAGGGACTACCTTCAGTTAATAGGGGATGACCATTCTTGCATGAATGGTGTTGAGAAATGTTTTAGTTAACAAGAAATGACTTGGACCCAACTTGGGCGCCCAAGTTGGCTTCTTGGAATTAACTCCTTTGCATGTTGAGATATTTCAGAAGGCTAAGTTAAGTGGGCCCTCTCTTGGGCACCTACTTTGAGGATAAAGCCTTGAAGATATTTACAGAACAGAGGCTACTTCAGTTTGGGACGCCCAAATGCATGAAGATGAGGATTTGACATTGTTCTTCACGACATAACTCTATTTGCATGAGATAGGCGTACCTTTTAGGGATAGGGCTTGAGCATTGTAATTGTAACTCATGTTGAGTTTACAAAGTTGTTTAATGCCTATTTATCTCAAGCAAGTTGAAGAGAGTTATTATCAGTTTTATTGGAGGTTGTGAAGAAGTTTTGGTGAAGGCAAAAGAGGCATTCTCAAGCAAGAATTGGAGCAATTGTAATCTACTTCAGAGATTGAATAATAGAATAATTCTTAGTGGAGTTTTTTTCCGAAAGGGTTTTTCCACGGTACATGCTTGTGTAATCTTTCTAATATCCTTTCTACTTCTTCTATCAACTTTTGTCTACATTCTACAAACAGTAAAATGGATTAATTAGATAATCACCCACAAAGAATATATAACAAATGAAAAGCTTATTTAGATCAGCAATATTAAAGTTTTACAAAATATTAAGCTAAGAAAACACCTCATTTTTCAACAAGGATTTAGTTAACTGATGTTAGTTATCAGTTGACTTTCATATCAATAAGGACTTGCATGTTGCAAGGTCCAATTAGTTTAGTTTAGAATCAGTTAACTGAGGTAGTTTTTCTAGTTAATTGTTAAGTTACATATATTTAGGTTTAAGAATAAATCGTGCATGCTTGCAAGACTGTTGTTAACTCAAGGAGATTTTAGGGTTCCCTACTCCTTTGAGGTTCTATAAATAAGAGCACCTTTGCTCATTGTATTTCAACTTTTGCTGTAATAACAAATTGTTGTGCCCACCTTGCCGTGAAATATTGCTATTCTGTAATGGTTCACTTAGTTAAATATAAAGCTGGTTTGATCGTTCGTTGTGTGCATGTCTCGTTATGCAATTTGCTGTCCCAAATTTATTCTTGTTGTTATTAATAAGCTTTGTTTCATATCTACACCTTGAATAGGGGTTCTTCCTCCTTGGGAATTTAGAAATAGAGTTTATTGTTTGATGTTGTTATTAATAGTTTTTCTTTCATATCTACACCTCAGATAGGGGTTCCTCCTCCTTGGGAATTTAGAAAGAAAGATTGTCATTTAAGTGTTGTTTCCAATAAGCTTGTTTCATATCTACACCTCAAATAGGGGTTCCTCCTCCTTGGGAATTTAGAAATAAAGTTTATCATTTGATGTTGTTACCAATAATGTTCATATCAGCCTACACCTCGGATAGGTGTTCCTCCTCAGGAATCTTGATATAAAGTTTATCGTCAATTATTCCTTGCTCCTAAGTCCTCATGTTGATGTTATTACAGCGTCGGGATTCTCTTTCAGCCCGATGATCTTGCATTTGAAGAATAAATTAAATAATAGCCATAGGCTGTTTAATTTATAATGACATCGATTAATGAGGAGGCGCCTCTTTTGGAATATTATTTAATATTTAATTAAATGTCTTGAAGCCGACTTATCTCATCCACCATCTCTTGAGTCACATCTATTCTTTTGAAGGCCGACATGATGTTTCAAGGAGACACGATTCTTGTAGAAGGCCGACATGAAGAGATGCGTCCTTTCCATCTCACTTGTATATATATCGAAGTTGATCAATTGTCTTTACATATTCATTCATTCATTAGTTCGAGTTTCTCAAGCAAGTGCGAATTCTCTCAGAGTAGATTATAGTCTGAAAGAAGGCCGAGTTTATCTCCAAGAGAGTTCGATATTATCAGCAGTAAGGTGTCTCATATTATTTTGTGTGTTTGCATCAGTTGTGGTGCTGTTGATTGGCCTCATATTCGGCCTCATTGTAAAAGTGATCATTGTTGATATTCAATATATAAGCGATATATTGTTGCTAGGTTTTTCTCCCTCAAGTGGAGGGTTTT
>VDFB02101940.1:0-62260 GCA_007258455.2 Sequoia sempervirens | reverse complement strand
GCCACCGAAAAATTTAAAATAATAAAATTTTGATATTAAAATATTTAGATGCTAAACATTTAAATATTTAGAATTTTTGAAATTATTAAAATAATTAAAGAAATTTTTTATTTTTGCAACACTTCATAAATGATTTTTATAATTTTAATGTTTTTATATTTTTTTCTTTAGGAATAATTTTTTTTTTTGAAAATATAAAAATTTCTATAATAGAACTTAAAAATATAAATCTAAAAAACAAAAAGAATATTTTATATTTAGAAAGATGAATGAGATATAATAGGATATGTAGAGTTAAATTAACCATCATGAGTTAATTCATAAGATTTTAGAAAGTTTTATTTTATAAAATAAATAATTTTATTTTTATTTGGGATGATGTCACCGTACAGGTTGATGTCATCTTTTAGTTAATTTTTGATAACTTAAAAAGCTAATGATGTCATCCTTACGAGGCCCATTTTTTATGTAAATTTCCCCTAATGGCAATTTTATTCTTTTTGAATTGAGACTAATATTAATTTTGTTGGTTGCATTGAGGCATAGCTTCATTCATGGCAAAAGAGGCAACACCCTGTTGCTCATATCAGATGGCACATTGCATATAAAGGAGGAAAGATTCTAGCTGGGTTATTGTTGACTGTATTGAAGGAGAGAGCTTCATATATGGGACACGATCAACACCTTCCTTGGATTCTACACGTTATAGCTTGCTCCAAGAAGATTTCCCACATTGTAGAAGTTTTAAGAGATGCAAGGGGAATGTGCTCGCATTGAAGGGCTTCAAGCATGTGTTTCCATCATTGTAAAAGTTTTTTGGAGAAGTTTCTTTCTTGTAGTCATTTCTATGCAATATTGTAACTCATATTTTTAGTCTTGTGACTAAAAATAACAATTGTAATACTCTATTTCTAAGCTGTAACTAGAACACCTTTCTTTTATTAATAAAGTTCGTTGATTTTGCCTTCTCAATGGCTTTCTTATTGTGTGCAATTGATGATTGATGTGTATTTCTATGTTTTATGCTTAAATCCTCAAATAGATCAATCAATTAAAATGACTAAATATACTACTAATTGACATCAATTAATAATTAAATTGACTAAATATACTACCAATTGATAGAAATCAGTGAACAATGAATAAATATGACTAAATATATGACTAGTGAAATCAGTGAATAAAAATGGCTAAATATACTACCAAATTGATCAAAATGGTGATTAAAATTAATGACTAAATACACTACCAATGCATAGAAATCAGTGAATAAAAATGACTAAATAACTAGTTAACAACAATCAATGACTAAATATATCAGTGAATAAAAAATAACTAAATAAGTGACCAAATTACAACAATCAATGACTAAATCAACAACTAAATAAGTGACTAGTTAAATATATCAGTGAATAAAAAATGACTAAATAAGTGACCAAATTACAACAATCAACGAATAAATATATCAGTGAAAATAATGACTAAATAAGTGACCAGATTATAACAATTAATGACTAAATCAATGACTAAATATATATACTACCAAATCGATCAATCAAAACAACCAATAAATGGTTTAGTCATCAATCTGGCCGTGTTATATATGATTGGAAATAAACTACTAATGGTCACGTGGCCAAGTTCAGCCATTTATAATCAGTTTTTAGTAGTTTTTTCAATAGTTTATTGTTGTTTCTATACTAGTGTAAAAATATTGATGCAAGGTCAAGCCGAACAAGAAGCCATTGACAAGATGATGAACAAGAAGGTGAAGTTACAAACCTTTTAGGATGAATTACCTAGTTTCTCAAGTTTGTAACAAAGGATGGAGAGCTCAAATTTTACACAAAGGATTAAATTACAATATCGTTGAGGCCCTCCAATAGAAAAATTAAAAGAAGCAATCACAATCTTCACAGAAAGCTTCTCTAGCTAACTCCAATTGGATGTTTTAATTTTTCTTTATTTTAATTTTTCTTTGTAATAAATGTAATGTCCAAATTGTTATCTAAATGAGGTATTGATTTTAATGTAACTTTAGTTCTCCATGTGAACTTTTTCAGTTTAGTTTAGTTATACCTAGATTTGGCTGGTGCACTCTAGTTTTCTTTGAGTTATCTTTTATTTCAAATCCACAAATTATGGAACCTTATATTCTATATAATTTTATTTTTGGATCATTATAATCATTAGATTTTGATGTATTTTGCAAAAAAATACGTACATTCTCAATGTGGGTTTCCTACTGAATTTTGTGAAGATATTTTTGATGAATCAAAGGATAACACCTTTTGCATGCATTTGAATCTCGATCTTTGGAAATGGTATGAATGTTTAATCTCTCTAAGTTGAATAAATTAATGAAATTTCATATGTTATTGTGGGATTAAATAGGGTTTTATCTTAGATTTGCGCATGTTTGATGGTGGTCTTATTTGATGAAGCTTTAAAATCTTGTGGTTAATCGATTTCCTTTGAAGATTGCATATTTTTTAACAATAATTATGTGAATAATTGATTGCTTTAATATTGGTTTGTGATATTTTATTTAACCTTTTAGATTGACAAATGAAATAGGTTTTATCATTTTCCATTTAGATTAGTGTTTATTTAATTCTCTTTTTACCTTTAATTTTTTGAATTTTCTTTTAAATCAATCTAAGTTGGTGAAAGAACATATGATTAACATAAATCTGCTAAAGTAAAGTTAGTGGTATGTGATTGTCTTTGAAGCAGTAAATGATTTATTTAATTTCATGTCATAAATATATTTTATAGAGAACTTAACAATTCAATCCCCTTGTTGAAATAAGTTACAATAAACACTTTGTTATCCATTACGGTCAACACTTGACTTACAAGGAACATTGGAGTAGATTTTCTACTTTTCAAGAGGATCAATAACTCAGTATTGCTTAGCAAGTTGGATGTTTTAACACCACCCTCAACACCTTGGATATACTATTATAAATAATTTATACACCTCAAATCTTCCCACTAGAATGTGTCTGTCTGCCTCCAATAGATTATCTACATAAATTTTCCAACATGTGAAGTTATCCTCAACTTCTGAATGTATGTAAAATTAATTATCAAATACTAGTGCTCACTTCATTCCACCTATCACTAGTTCACCTAGCTAGGTTCTCAACATTTTAGTGCTCTTAACCTTCTTTTCACCATGAAACAAAGAATCAATATGCTAAGAAAATATTTTCCTAAGAAACGGAATATCAATAATCATCACTGCAAGAAAAAAATTATTCACATTTGGAGAGCTAACTTCTTAATATAAAAAAAATCATGTACAAGATATGTTGTTTACTAATGGACTCATATTTTTTTGACCTTGTCCTTAGTGGCCACACTATAGTCTAGTATAAAAACCATTTGTCACACATAAAATATTCATCAATATTTGTATTCCATGTAGTTTTTTCTCATCGTTGATACTACAAATATGGAAAAATTTAGGGGAGGAGGCTCCAAAATCTTTCTCCTTTAATTGTATTGATGAATAATAATGGAAAGCAAATACAAAGATTTATTTAAATCATTAGTATCACAAGTGTGACCTTGATATTATTGCATCCCTATATTCTATTAATAGTAAAAAAAAAGTTTATTTGGAGATGTTGGTTACACACAAGAAATTATGCCACAACCTAAGAAACACTACAAACTAGTTAGATTAAATATACATCTTCTATCATGTTCCTTTTAGCTATTTTTTTATGCATACCAAATTATAACACTTCACTAGCATATGAATGTGCAAACTTGTGGAAACCACTATATCCATAATAACTTACACAAGAGCATCTAATTGTTCGCATGTGAAAAATTCTCTTTTGTTAGTAATGTGCTATATTCACACTATATTTTTTCACCTATGTTATTTAAATAAAAAATTGTATCCTTTATAACTCTATACTTTTATTAGGTTACATATGCATTCACATCACAATCTTACATCTCTCATCAATAATACAAGCATACATAACTTGTAAAACTTGAATTTAATGATCAAGATCTTTGTAATACTACACCAAAACCATGCTAATTTAACATCAACCAAACTATAGTGCTTTTAAGTAATGCCCAATTCCATCTACACAACATACTTCAACATTCTACACAAATGAATAATTTTTTATTGACAATATTATTTTGGATTATCTATAATTTACCATTTTGTATCACTCTATATTCTAGATTCAACATACATGAACCTACCTCCATGAAAAAAGGTAAAATAGGTTCATCTAAACAATTTTAGGACTATAGTGCACAGAACAACTTATTTTGACATATATATAATCATGCATAGCTAAGACCACAATTCAAACAAAAATCTCGTCAATATACTAAATAGACCTTAATTAGTTCCTAGGTAGAAGCATGACTACTTTTAATCTTCGTTAATTCTTGAGATTAACAAAATATTTTTAGTTTCCATATGCAAGTCATCGTAAAACCTACACATCACCAATCTATGCATTACATGCACCTCTAGTCTATTTCTATGTTGAGACCTCTAAGTATATTTCCAATGTAATAAGAACTCTACTCTACAATGAAGGTAAAAGTGATCTAAACATAATTGTACAATTATTCAACATAGTTAGTGTTTCCTTATATTATTAATATTATAGTTAATTTATTTATCATACACAACACAATTGAGACCATTACTCTATAATAAAGGATGAATGATATGAGTGTAATTCCTTACAACTTAATGATACCATGTATCATATCAAGATCAACAAATTCATGCTAAATATTATTTTATAAATAAAAAATTCACCAAGATGTATTTCATATGAAGAATTTTGGTATAATAAATTCACATAAATTTGTGTAAGAATTGTTCAATAAAATTTATGTAACTTAGGACAATATGCACATATACTCTTCAATCACATTACAAAACCTTATAGGAGTTATACTTCATTTTTAATAATAATTTTTCAATTTCTCACTCACACCCTTCTACATTGTGTGAAACTTGTGTGTGTTCTTTTATACATCTACACCAAGACAATTGATTTAACTCTGTACATTTCTAACACATGGCCATGCATGATCTACCGAATTGTGCCAACCAACTGACATTCCATTGCCTCACCTTGGCCATGTGGAATTATAAACCACTTCCACATATCAAAGCTTCCCATTGGAAGTATATCTACCTCCATTATATTAGCTCTATATGTTTTCCTACATATGAAATTTTCCTCTACTTCCCAACATGAGTTAGATCATATGTGAGTGTGAGTATATTTCATTTGCACATAGTCTAATTCAATATTTATCAAAAATATTTGAAAATATTAGCTACTAGATTTTGAGAGCTTAATGATATCAAATTATACAAAAGAAAAGGAGAGTGTGTTTGGACTATGTTTATTTATTTAGTGTGGTGCTATTTGGAAGAGTATTAGTGGTCACATTTTAGATTTTTATTAGATGTAAATATTGTTAATCTGCATTTAAAAGTGTTGGTGATTATATTTGAAGTTTTTGCACCAAGATTTGGAGTAGAGGATTTTATTTTATGAATATATTTTTCTAGGTTTATATAATGATTTATAGTGACCATGCACACTTAGGTTCATGCTATTCTATATTAGGAATTTTAACATGTCATTAATATGTGAGATGATTATAGTTTAATATATTTGATTTGTTATTTTAAGGGTATGATAGAAGGATATTAAATCAATAGATACAACTTCTACAAAGTTACACAGTGTTCAAGTGAAATATTTTTATTTTTTATATTATAAGATATATTATTGAATTTTTTATTAGGAACTAGAAGCATTTTTAACATTTTTAGGGTTTTTAATCTATAACAACAAACTATCACCTAGATAGAGCGGGTGGAGGAGCGTTTGGGTGGGAGGAGTGGAGCTCCTAGTTTGAATTCTTCCGGAGAAATTAGGGATGGTGAATCAGATGAAGACTTGAATGATTTAGATTTCAGGCTCGGTTTGGTTCAGTAGAATGGATTCTTCTTGCTGGACTGTGGTAGATTGTTTCTTTGGTGTTGTGTGTCTGAGAAGGTTGTTGTTGACGAACCGAGAAATGGAGTGGGCGAGTGGGCCAAGAAGGGGGTCTGGGCTTTCATATCTCTCGGCTGAGGAAGGAATTTTTGTTCCTATTTTTGATGATGTGGATGTTGGTCTTTACTTTTTGGCTCTTCTTTTGATGGGCTCTTGTGGTGATCTTGGTTGTTGGTAGCCTGGAGGAACTTCTTTTCTACTACTTGTGCTTGGTCAAGGGGTTTGGTAGTCTGGGGTAGCCTCTAAGTTGTTGCTTGAGCTTTGTGGAAGGGTTTGGGTCTTTGTGGTGGGATTTTTTGTGGGCCAATTGGTATGGATTTTGCATTTTTTCCCTTCTGTCATGCCCTATTTCTTGGTTGTATCTCCCTCTCAGTTTTGGAGCATGGTTTTGTACCCCTATTTTTGTTGTAGTTTTCTTTGTGGGTGGCCTTTGGTCTTTTGATATCCTGTTCTCACAGGATGTTTATGTTGTGTCCTGTTGAGCTCTTTATTTTGGTTTCCCTCTTGGGATGCTATGCTCTTGTTACCGGTGGGGGTTGGTGTTATGTTTTTGCAGGCTTATTTTGGCCTATTGATGTGTCTTGGTATCTTCTTGTTCTTCTAGGTTGAGTCTTAGGAAGCTTTGGTTTGTAACAAAGTTTGTTTGATCCCTTTTTGACCTTTTAAGCTATTGTTTTTCAAAGGGGGTATTTTTTTATCTCTGTCTGTGGTCTAAGCTAGTTTTATTGACTTTCTTGTATGTTCAGTGGTGTTGGTTTTTTCCTTTAGTGGATGAGGTTCTCAAAAAGTTTTTTTTCCAATTTCCAGCTCTCTTGTTTTCAAAGGATGATATGTTTGCCTTATCAATTGGATTGTTGTATTTCTACTGATATCTACAATTGTTGTCTTCTATAAAGGTGAAAATTGCTCCTATTGAGGTGGAGTTGGATGTTGTAGTGGTGGTGGGAAGTGCTCTACTTTGTTGTTGGTTCTTATTGAGGTGGAGCTATTGTGTGCAGAAGAGTGGTGTCTCTGGTAGTTTTGGATTTCACTTTTTCCTCTCCTGTAGAGGAGAGCTCTCTCCTTTTGAGGTGGAGTATGGGTTGGTGTTGTACAATGGTTGGTACTGTTTAAAGGCTGGGGCTCCTTAGTGCCTCCTCTTTTTTGGTGGGGAGTCTAGTTGGATTAGTGTGGCCTATATTGAGAGGATTGTTTGCTATTTTGAGTTGATGGTTTGCTGCAGTCTGGCTGATGTAGGTTGGTTGATGTCTGACCGACTTAGGGAGTCTTTGTTTTTGTAAAGGGTTTTTGGTCCCTATGATAACCTATTTGTAGAGGTTTTTAGGTTCCCTTCAAAACCTCTTCTATATAGCATGGATAGTCATGTATACCTTTAGGTTGTTGTTGATGTTGGGTTGTTGATGGTCTTTATTTTTATCTATTTGTAGCTTTTCTTTGATAGGGTTTCAGGTCCCTTAAAAACCTGTTTGTAATAGGTTTAGGTCCCATCAAAACCTATTTTCCCATAATCAAAAACATTTTTAGGGTGGTTTTTGAGTTATTTTAGCTTGCACATTTATTGATAACACTATGCTACTATGTAGATTTACTAGTTGCAAAGATCTACCCTTTATATGTGTAACTTTAATAAGAGTCAAAGTTATATAAAATCTTAGTTGAATGTTAATGATTAATTAATAATAAAAACTATCAAAATTTTGGTTATTAGACTTCTTTGTAGCACACCAAACACAAAATTCAATAATACTATCCTCTTGTAACCTATGAAGTCATGATCAAAAGGTTTATTTGAGGACTACAAAGATTGGAATGATAAAAATAATATGATTTTTTCCCCTCTCTCTATCTCTCTCTCCCTCTCTCTCTTCATCTAAATTATTCTATCTAAATTATTCTTACTTGACCATAATACAGTGTGGGTAAATTATAATGTGATAAGGATGACTAAGCCTTCCAATTCTTACACACCTTTTTTCTAGAATTTTGGTGTGATATTAGCCTATAAAGAGTTCTTGATGATATAAATTAAAAAAAATATTATAAATTTATACTTAAGTTTTTGTTTGTATAATGATAAATAATTACAAGGTTAGTATTTGTGAGCTATGTTAGGTTGTAGTTATTTTTAGATACTTATCTAAGTCTATTGTTTCTATGTTCTCAATTGTAAGTCATTTAGAGAAGAAATAACTACTACACAACTATTTGAGTATTTTATTAGAGTGTGTATTAATATATAGGTTTACTTTTGGTGTTATTAGAGTACATGTGGTGATGAGTATGATCATAGGGAATGCTTAAAAGGTACAAAAAGTAGCTATAAAAAATTAGGTGTTTGTCTCTCTTATTTTAAGTTGTGGATATTGTTTCGTTATAGTGCAAGAAGATATTTGTTTGGTTCAAGTAAATTTGGTCAACATTGTTTTACCAAGTGTGAGTGGAAATGGTTTATTAAGAATGATGACAATTATTAATGTAATGGATGACATCTTGAAATTATCGTAAAATCATGAGATGGTTGTGTGAATATTGATATTCTACATATAAAAAGATAATATATATTTGTTATTCCATGAAAGTTTCTATATATATCTACTCATATAGATGGAATGATATTGGGTTGGTTGAGAGTTAATTTCTTAAATGTGTGGATTTTTTTTTTTGAGGTTGGTATACTACAATCTATAAATTAATACATTGCAAGAGAAACACATTATATTAAACATAATATTTCCTAGGGTATAATTGTTACTACCCTTCTAATGGTGGGTTTTTTCTAATAAGGGTTTCCCATGTACATATATGTCTCATGTGTACATTTTCTTGATTATTATTTCATGTTATTCCTTTAATGTTTCTCACTTGAATTGTATAATGAAAATAACTATATTTGATGACATAATATTAATGTGTTTCGACATCCCTCTATTAGTTCGCTATATCATGGATTGAATTCCAAATATTTCATATAAAAATATGTTGTCTAAGTAAGGACCGAATCATTTGGATTAATATACTTATGTTTCTAGTATAACTTTTAATAGTTATGAAACCTTAGCATGTAGGTTTGGGGTAATACATGTATAAATTGTTTCAATGAAAGCCTTTAAGGGATCATTTGAAAACATAAAGTGTTTTCTTAGACTCTTGAAAATCATATCAAGGTATAAAATTGAGAAGATAAATGGTTTAAACTTAGATGTATGTAGTTGAAGGTTGAAATTATCTTGGGAGAGAGATCAATATATATTCTTTGAGAATACTTATAGGTACATCTAATGAGGACTAGAATATATTGAATAAGAAAGTAAGACATACTATTTATATATGTATTTTATATTTTGATTTAATGAATGTATCAAAATAAGCTTTTACTTATCCATTATGGAAGAAGATAGGAACCTTGTATGAGTCTAGTATTATTCTAAACAATATTTTATTGCAAAGGAAATTTTATTCCTTGAAGAAAAAGAGGGATATTCATTAAATGATTATTAGAACACCTTTATTTTTTAGTTTTAGTAAGTATCAATAAGAGTTGATATAGAAGAAGAGGATAAGTGTGTTTTTTTATTTATTTTCCTTACTTTATTCATGAGATAATTTGATTATGATACTTATTAGTAAATATACTTCACCAAAAATTGAAGATTTCATTGGAATTTTGTTAAATGAATAAATGAGGAGAAAATTCATAGATTTTTCCACTAGTGAAGCCTTGGTTTTAATGAGTAGGCCTAAGGATATAGGGAGTATGAATAAGGTTGGTATAGATAGGAATTCCAACAAGAAGGACATGTAAATATCTCTTGGAAAGCCTAAGGTGAAGTGCTAGAATTATGGTAATTGTATAGAGAAGGATTATAATTCCAAGAAGAAAGATAATTCCTTTAATATATCTTTTGACACTAATGAGTATCCTAGTGATTCTTTTTTATTCACTAGAATTTCTAGTAATATTTATTAATTTATTTTCTCATGTGTATCATACAACATGTCATCTCATAGGGAGCGGTACTCTAATTATAAGGAGTGTGGTGGAGGATGGATTTTTCTTTCTAATAATATAGATCTCTTTAGATGGTTGGTTGAGAGAAGATGAAAGTATATTTATTGGATAGGAGAGTGAGGAAACTTTGATATTTCACATTACCTGTTAGAGTAAAGGTTTTAACTTAATTATGTTAATTAAGTTACCTTTATTCCTCTCTTAAGATTTCACTTTAGTTTGCATATTGTGACATTTAATAATTATATTAATTATTAAATGTCTACCTATTAGGGTTTCTTTAGGGTTGCACAATCTCCTTTTATAAGGATTGATCATTGTATTTTATCTTACTCTCTGTTAATACATTTTTCATATTTCAGAGTTTCAAAACCCTCTCTTGCTTTTTTCTCCATTCTCTTTCCTGTGATAGGTATCTCTTGCATGCAGGTGTTCTTGGGCTCTAAAGTTGGATCTAACAACTTCTACATTACCAAGTTTAGATAAAAATTTGATTTAAGTCTCTATGATGATTGAATCTAGTGTACATATCACATTTGATGAAAAGGGTGTAGGTTGGTTAGAGATAATTTGATGTTTCAAAAAAAGTGTGATTAATGAAACTCTATTTAGGTTTGCATCATTAAAATTCTATAGGTGTATTGATATTATTGAACTTGAATTAGTTTTATGTGGCATCATTGATTGGGTCAAATTGGGAAAATGCATAAAAATTTGGTAAGTAAGAATATGGTTGAAGTTATTTTAGATTATTCTACGAGATTTAAATTTTGTCAATATTGTGTGTTTGGAAAGAAAAATAGGCTTTGATTTCCTTCAATAGGTTCTAGAGAAGGTGATATTTTGGAAGTGATTAATAGTGATGTATTTGGTCAGGGTATGGATGTACACTCAATTGATAGGCCCCCATATTATATCTTGTTTATTGATGATTACCATAATTATTCATAGGTTTATTTTCTTAGAAAAAGTCTAAGTTATTTATAAATTTTAAGGAGATTAAATCACTTTTAGGAAACTAGATTGGTAAAAAAATTAAAATACTAAGGTTAAATAATAGTGGGTTTTTTTACAGAATTTAAGGAATTTTAAAAATCCACTAGAGTTTTTAAGAAAATGACAACACATTATACAACACAAAGAATGAAGTGACTGAAAGGTTAAATATAACCTTGTCGGATCAAGCAAAAATATTGTTTTTGATTAAGGTAAAATAACTTTTAAAGGGACCTAAAACCCTTTCAAAAAATGCAGGAATAAAGATTTTCTGCAAAACACATATGCAACTAAACAGGTTTTATAGGGACTTGAAACCCAAAAGTTCAAAATAGTCTCAAACAAAAAACCAAAGACCCAACAACAAACCAACAACAAAAATACTAGGAAATGACAACTAAACAACTAGAAACAAACAACAAAACTATTGTAATTCTTTGAGGGTATTAGCCACTTCCAACTCCTGCTGATAGAAGCTCTTATGAAGATCAACCAAGATAAGAATATCATTCTTATCTTCTTGGAAAGATTTCTTCATTCCCCTTGTGTACGTACTTGGTCGTTTCTACTCCAAGTGACTTTGTTTTCCTTTAGTTTTGTGATCCTTCTTCATCTTCTCAACAACAATGGAGACATCAACAATTTAGTCTTCCCTGAGCTACTTAAAATTCCCAATAAGGATGCAAATACCTTTAGTGTTGTTCTGAATAGTGCACTGGATAATTTTGATGACCCTCTCTAGGTTCTAGTTAATTTTCATCATTTTTTCTTCCAATCCCTTGACCCAACTCTCATAATCCTCTTTCATCAGACTAACTTGAGTCATAATAGCATCAAATTTGTTCTACAAAGATCTTAGCTTAAAATTTATCTTATTCAATTCTAGGAAGAATAATTTAATTAGGTAAAACTTGTTGAAATGCACAAGACAACTAAGAGGGGGGGTGAATCAGTTGTCACCAATCACATTCACAAATCTCAAACAATTATTAACTCCACATCCACTTTAATGTGTTATTAAGTATGAGCATGAAGTGCAAATTACAGAAACCAATATCAACACAAGAAACACCAGATTTACGTGGAAAACCCAATAAGGGAAAAACCACAGTGAGGATTAACTCACAATATAAGAATACTTGCAAAACTGATTACAAAGAGGCTCATTGCCAAAGATAGAACTCACTATCCAGATACAAGGCTCACTGCCTACATATAGGAATCATTGTCTAGAAGGGAGGCTCACTTCCTACAAATAAAGAAAGATAATAGAAAATCCACCACAACAACTTGCACATATCCATAGCCTTGATTAGAGAATTGCAGACACCATTAGCTCACTGCTTTTAGGAGTCAAACACATTAAAGTACTATTTCCTTAATTCACTTTCACATTCTCTTGCTTCTCACACTTGTGGCAATCAATCCTTAACATCTTGTCTTATATTTATACCATCTTCAACCTTAGAAACTTTCTCCAAGGTCGGCTACACGCACGCCATATTACAAATTCAAATTAGGTCGACAACTCAACATTCTTGCAGTGGAAGAGAATGAGAGCAGACCAAACCGACACTTAACCAAGACCCAAAATAACATCTCAGATCAATCACATGCTTCCTTAATTGATACTTATCCTTCGCATGACGTGTAGACACCAGGTCGGCCAAACCTAATGAAAACACAAATGAACTTTGAAGTACATGTTTCTGCAACAAGAGGATAACATGTGGACCACATAACATGCTTCATCATACATTGGAACACATATTGGATTCCTTTAGATTCATCTGCAACTAATGCAACGACCTTCATACAAAAAATACTTTCCATTAGTCCATCTGGACTGTATAAACACACACAGTAATTCTAAACCTAATCTTTTGGAGCACCAAACCACAAACACCTTTGATAAAACATAGATAACACCATTACAAGCCTTCTAGTAGATCTGCAAGACCTGAAACAAACCAGTGGAGGACTGTAGAGTAGATACATTTCTCCCAGTCCATAGACAAACAACTCTACCAGACCAATTCACAAACCAGTGAACACAACATTCACTCTTCATCAAACCAGAAGCTCTAATCCAGAATATATCTCCCAAGGATGCCCTTAAATAGCACTTCAGATCTACACAAGCATAGGATCAACACAGAAGAAATGTAGAGCACAAACTGGAGCACATTCTAAACACATACAATTTTGTCTTCACTATTTCTCAATATCACTTGGTAACTCATCGTATCAACACACCTGAAACATCATAAATATAGCTCCATGTACTCACAACATCTCTACATTATCTCAACTATACATGCACAACCTTGAATCACTTGTTTCCTTTCTCTGCAACAACCTATACTATGTTGACATGAATGACAACATTAATGACAACACCACCATACTCATTCATACTTGCAACAATCTCCCTCTTTGTCATTGATGGCAACACATGATGTGAAAAACCACCAAAGACACAATACACACTCTCCTTTATTTTCTAGATTAGACAACCTACACAACATTCTTGCACTCTCTTTTCCTTACAATATTCTCGCTCTCTATCTCTCCTCCTTTCAACTTTTTATTTTCACGTGACTCTCTCTCCCCCTTTGACATCAATGGAAAAGAACAAAGAGTCTGATCACTCCCCATTAGGAGTGCACCCACATCTCATACTGCAACAATGATACTTCTTACTCCCCCTAAGAAGTAGACCCCTGCCATCAGTCCAGATAAGTGGAGAATTTGTACATGCACTGGACTAATGCACCTCCATGTGCACCTAGTTTGAAGAAGGAGGGGCAGTAACCCTCAACTTCTCCTAGAGATACTCAAAAGTATCCTTTGGAAGAGCCTTAGTAATATATCAAAAATTTGATCCTTTGTAGGCACATATTCTAGCTTGACTCCATTCTCCAATACCTTTTCTCTCAAGAAATGATATCTGATAGATATGTGCTTTGTCCTTAAATGCATTACCAGATTCTTTGAAATATTTATTGCACTTGTATTATCATAGAAGATAGGGATAGGATCATCACATATCACTCCTATATCCTTCAATGTTTGCTTCATCCATAATACATGTGTGCAACAAGATGTTGCTGCAATGTACTCAGCCTCTACAGCGGATAAAGAGACTGAATCTTGTTTCTTGCTTAGAAATGAAACCAATCTTCCTCCAACAAATAATGCACCACCACTTGTACTCTTCTGATCATCCACACAACCTTCCCAATTTGCATTAGTGTAAGCACTCAAAGTGAAATCAGTATCCTTAGGATACCACATGCCATAATCTAGAGTTCCTTTTAGATATCTGAATATCCTCTTCACAACTGTAACATGTGTTTCTTTAGGTTTTGCTTGAAATTTGGAAACCAAACATACTGCATGCATGATATTCGGTCTAGTAGCAGTAAGATATAATAGTCCGCCAATCATAGATCTGTACATGCTCTGATAAACTTTAGGAGAATCATCATCCTTAATAGTTTGCATCGAGTTACCATAGGGGTACAGACTGGTTTGGAATCATCCATTCCAAACTTCTTCAACAATTCTTTAACATAATTTGATTGTGAAATGAATATGCATTTACTAGTTTGATTCACTTGAAGTCCAAGAAAGAAGTTCAACTCATCAATCGTAGACATCTCAAACTCCTTTTGCATCTCCTCTGCAAATAGCTTGCACATACCCTCATTTCCTCTGAAGATAATATCATCAACATTTTGTTTCCTTCAAATTTGATATAGAGATTACTGTCTATAGAGCCTTTGTTGAACCTTTGATGTGTCAAATATTTGTCCAACCTTGCATACCATGCTCTAGGAGCCTATTTAAGTCCATATAGTGCCTTTTTCAACTTACAAACCATGTATGGTTTATCTGATAACTGAAATACCTCCAATTGTTCCATGTACACATCTTCTTCCAATTCTCCATTCAAGAATGTAGACTTAGCATCCATTTGATATACTTTGAAATCTTTGTGAGTAGAAAATACCAAAAATATCTGAATAGCCTCCATTCATGCCACCGGGGAAAATGTCTCCTCAAAGTCTAATTCTTCAACCTGTGAATAACCTTCACCATTCTCATTCAACTTATTCCTTAACACCCACTTTGAACCAATTATGTTCTTGTTTATAGGTCTAGGAACTAATTCCCATGTCTCAGTTTTCTCTATCTGCTGCAACTCCTCTTTCGTTGCTCTAACCCAGTTATCATATTTTCATGCTTCACACATTGTTTTAGGTTCTATCTTGGAAAGTAAACATATATTTACCTCAACTGCTACCACTTTGCTTCTTGTATTTACACCTTCACTTTTATCTCCAATTATCTATTCTTCAAGATGATTTTTCTGTACATATTTTGGGGTCTTAGGAGCAGGTTTTGGAGCTTCTTCTTCTTCAATCTGTTCTTCTTCTTCATTATTCTCTTCTTGTACTTATCCATAGATAGGTTCATCTAGTTCAACTTCACTTATTTCGACTGGTCTGTGCATATCTTCAACTTTTACATTTGCACTTTCAACAATCTTTCTCAATCTTTTATTGAAGCATCTATAATCTTTGTTATTAGTTGAATATCCAAGGAAAATACCTTCATAACATCTTGCATCAAAATTTACAAGTTTCTCATCATCTCTTTTAATATAACATTTGCTTCCAAACACCTTAAAGTACTTAACAATAGGAATCTTGTCAGTCCATTGTTCATAAGGAGTCTTTGTGTTGTTACCTCTGATCACTCTATTAAGAATATAAAAAATAGTGTGGATTGCTTCTCTCCAATATACATCAGGTGCATTTTATTCTTTCACCATAGCCCTTGTAGCCTCTTGAACAGTCTGGTTCTTCCTCTCTACAACTCTGGCATTCTATTGAGGAGTTCTAGGAGCAGAAAAATGTCTCTTTATACCACGCTCTTCACAAAATGTATTAAACTCTCTGGAAGTGAATTATCCACCTCTGTCAGACCTTAAACATTTGATTCTCAGGTTCACTTCATTCTCTACCCTAGCCTTGAACACTTTGAATCTATCTAGAGCTTCAACTTTCTCCCTAAGAAAAGTAACCCATGTCATTCTAGAATAATCATCAATCAAAAGCTTAAAATACCTGTCACCATTAAGACTTCATGTTCTTGTGGGACCAAAAAGGTCTATATGAATCAATTCCAACATTCCAGTAGTTGATTGTTCTTTTCCTTTAAAACTGCATCTTGATTGTTTTCCCAATTGACAACTTCTACAAACAGTATTGGTGGGCTTTGTGATTTTAGATAGATCCCTAACAACTTCTCTTGAACTAATCCTAATTAGATTATCAAAGTTTACATGTCCCTGTTGGTAAGAGACATTGTACAAGTCATCTAGTGTTGTCATTGATGGAAACCCTAGTCAGTAATCCCATCTGCACCTCAGTATTTGCTTATACCAGAAGTCAGATTGAAGATATGTGTCAAGCTAAAATAGGGCATCTGTCAGAGTTGTGTACATTAACTCATATGTAATTTTCCTATTATCATTTTGTGTTGTGGATCTTAGGGAAGTTCTTTTGATGTATGAACTATCTTATCTTTGAATCATAGGGCTTTGCATTGATTGGTGTGCAAGATAGAAGATCCGGTTTATTGATTTTCAGTCTAACAGTGTAAAAAGGCCGACTAGATGAGTGTAGCGTGTTGCGGATATTCGAGGCATAATTGTTTAAGGTGTTTCATGTTCAAGACATGTTGTTTTGGGTCCTTACTATGTTTTGGCCGACATTGTCTAATTCACATTGATAATTGTTTATGGATTGGGCCGACAGTTTGTGCACATTTCATATTTTGTTAAAGTCGACATGTAGTTGATGTAATATCTAGTTGTAGACATATATAATTGATTATTCATATCATTTTGTGATGTGATACAATATGATGCACGAGTTAGAAGGAATATAGATCGATTGTGCACAGTTTCATTTGAGTAGGACAAAAATTGGTGATTTGAATTAAAGCAGACAGACTTTCAAGAGTAGAATCAGACATAATGTGAAGAATGAGATTAATGTGCTTAACCAAAACTATAATCAGGAATTAGTAGATGCTATCTCATAGTTCATCCACTCTAGTTGTCTATCTATGACTATAAGACAACGAGTCTTCTTTTGGGCAATAAGCCTTTTGTATTTGAGCAGTGAGCTCTAGGCAGTGTGCCTGAATGCATGTGCATTCCCCATTTGTAAACACTTATTTTGAGTATACTCATATTGTGGATTAACCTCCACCGTGGCTTTTCCCCTAACATGGTTTCCACATAAAAATTCTTGTGTTATGGTGTTGTGGTTGATTTCCTTGTGTTCTTGCATCTTTCTTTTGGTTCAATTCTATAAGTGGTTTAAAGATCAAGTTAATAAAGTTAAATTTTGCAGAAAATTGATTCACCCCCCCTCTCAGTGTTCCTTGATTCCAACAATTGGTATCAAATCCTAGTTCCTCGGAAGAAGTTTAATAGCTTGGGGAAGATCTGGGAAGGTGATTCGATGGATTCTGGCAGTCTTCAACAACAACTTTTGGTGGCACTAGATGATCTTGATTAGTCCAAATCTGAAGTCCGGGAATTGCAAGCAAGCCTCATGAATGCTGATAAATTCATTCAATCATTGAAAGATCAAATCAATAAGTCTAGAGAAAAGAGAAAGGAATATTGTGATCAGCTCAAGCAGAAAGAAAGTAAAATCGTGGAAGATGAACACCTAAGTCAAGCCTTGAAGGAAAAGACTAAAGAATGTGAAAAGCTCACCAAAGATAATGATGTCCTAAAGCATGAGATGGAATCTATTGTGATGAGGATGACCAAGGGGATTGAAGAGAATCTTACTCAGTCCAAAAATGACTAATCCTCCACGATACTTTCCAAGTTTAGTAAACTTACTTTTGTCTCCGAACATATGATTTGAACAGCCAATGTCGATTACCCAATAATCTTCGTCTTGTCTAGCATGAAAGGTAGTAACCAGAGTACCTTCCATCTCATCCTTCTTGTTTTCCGAACCACATTCCCTTGCACATCTTCCATGGTTAGTAGACACAGTTTACTCTCCAAGGCTAGAAACAAGCATTCATCTTTATCATCCTCAAAATCAGATTCATCATCAGAAATTCCAACATCTTCTCTAATATAATACAAAATTTTCAACTTTTTGTCTTTTTTGTCTTTATTATCTCTATTATTTTTCTGTATGGCCCTATTTGGACATCTTGAAGCATAGTGGAAAATATTTCCACAATTGAAACATTTAAAAGGTAGCATACCTTTATACTTTTCGATACCTTTCTTCAATTTCCTTGTAAAGTTTGCTTCCAACTCCTCTGAACCTTCACTATCTGGATTATCTTCTGTCTTAGTGGCTTTGAAGGTTGTTTCTGCTTTCTCCTTTTCTTTTCCAAATTTCCTCATTTCAAATGCAGTCAAGGTGCCAAATAGTTGTTCTTTAGTGAATTTCTTTGGATCATACACTTCCTCAATAGTTGAGACCTTGTCACTATAACTCTCTGGTAGGGTCATCAAAATATTCTCCATTACATCTTCATTTGTCAGAGGACCACCTTGATTTTTGACTTCATTTGCTGCAATATCAACCCTCTAAAAGTAGCTTGGAATGTATTCACCTTCTTCCATTTTCAAGTTCTCATATCTACACTTTGTTGTTAGCTTCTATTTCCTTCATAGATATCTTTCAACTTTTCCCAAACTTCATAAGCAGTGCTTAATGAAATAACTTTTGTCTGCTCAGTCTTAGATAAAGCACTATAGATTGCATACCTTTCTTTTTCATTTTCCTCATAGGAAGAAATCTCATTTGCAGAAGAATGAACATTTGTCGGCTCAACATATTTTATCTCAATAGCTTTTCCAAGTCTTGAAGCCAAGAGAGATCAGGTAACCTCTCATCTACACTTTCTAGTCACTATAGTCAGATCCATCAAACACAACGATTGAAAATTTGTGTGCCATCAGATCTACCTCAAGCAGTTAAGCTCTTCTCCGAGGAACCAAAGCTCTGATACCAATTATTGAAATGCACAAGACAACTGAGAGGGGGGGTGAATCAGTTGTCACCAATCACATTCACAAATCTCAAACAATTATTAACTCCACATCCACTTTAATCTATTATTAAGTATGAGATTGAAGTGCAAATAACAAAATGCAATATCAATACAAGAAACACCATATTTACGAGGAAAAACCACAGTGAGGATTAACTCACAATATAAGAGTAATTGCAAAACCGATTACAAAGAGGCTCACTGCCAAAAATAGGACTCACTGTCTAGATACAAGGGTCACTGGCTACAGATAGGACTCACTATCCAGAAGGGAGGCTCATTGGCTACAGATAGGACTCACTACCTACAGATAAAGAAAGATAACAAAAAATCCACCACAACAACTTACACACATTTGCAACCTTGATCAGAGAATTATAGACACCATCAGCTCACTGCTTTCAGGAGTCAAACACATTAAAGTACTATTGTCGTAATTCACTTTTGTACACTCTTGCTTCTCACACTTGTGTCATTCAATCCTTAACATCTTGTATTATATTTATACCATCTTCAACCTTAGAAACTTTCTCCAAGGTCAGCTACACACACTTCATATTACAAATTCAAATTCGATCGACAACTCAACATTCCTGTAGTGGAAGAGAATGAGAGTGGCCAAACCAACACTTAACCAAGACCCAAAAAAACATCTCATATCAATCACACGCTTCCTTAATTGATACTTATCCTTTGCATGACGTGTAGACACCAGGTCATCCAAACCTAATGAAAACACAAATGAACTTTGAAGTACACGTTTCCGCAACAAGAGCATAACATGCAGACCACATAACATGCTTCATCATACACTAGAACACATCTTGGATTCCTTTAGATTCATCTGCAACTAATGCAACAACCTTCATACACAAAATACTTTCCATCAGTCCATCTAGACTATACAGACACATACAATAATTATGAACCTAGTCTTCTAGAGCACCAAAGCACGAACACCTTTGACAAAACATAGATAACACCATTACAATCCTTCTACCAGATATGCAAGACCTGAAACAAACCAGCGGAGGACTGTGAAGCGGATACATTTCTCCCAATCCATAGACAAACAACTCTTCCTGACCATTGAACACAACTTTCACTCTTCATCAAACTAGAAGCTCTAATCCAGGATATATCACCCAAGGATACCCTTAAACAACACTTCTGATCCGCACAAGCATAGGATAAACACATAAGAAATGTAGAGCACAAACCGGAGCACATTCTGAACACACACACACAATTATGTCTTCACTATTTCTCAAAAGCACTTGGTAACTCTTCATATCAACACACCTGTAAAATCATAAATATAGCTCCATGTACTTACAACATCTCTACAATATCTCAACTATACATGCGCAACCTGCAATCACTTGTTTCCTTTCTCTGCAACAACCTATACTGTGTTGACACAAATGAAAACATTAATGACAACACCACTATACTAATTCATACTTGCAACAATCTCCCCCTTTGTCATTGATGGCAACACAAGATGCAAAAAGCCACCAAAGACACAATACACATTCTCCTTTATTTTCTAGATTAGACAACCTACACAACATTCCTGCACTCTCTTTTCCTTACAATATTCTCTCTCTCTATCTCTCCTCCTTTCAACTTTTTTTTTTCACATGACTCTCTCTCCCCCTTTGACATCAATGGCAAAGAACAAAGAGTCTGATCACTCCCCCTTAGGAGTGCACCCACATCTCATACTGCAACAATGATACTTCCTAATCCCCTTGAGGAGTAGACCCCAGTCATCAGTCCAGACAAATGAAGAATCTGTAGATCCATTGGACTGATGCACTTCCATGTGCACCTAGTTCGAAGAAGGAGGGGCAGTAACTCCCAACTTCTCCCGGAGATACTCAGAAGTATCCTTCGAAAGAGCCTTAGTAAATATATCAACAATTTGATCCTTTGTAGGCACATATTCCAACCCGACTTCATTCTCCAATACCTTTTCTCTCAAGAAATGATATTTGATAGATATGTGCTTTGTCCTTGAATGCATTATCGAATTCTTTGAAATATTTATTGCACTTGTATTATCACAGAAGATAGGGATAGGCTCATGACATATCACTCCTATATCCTTCAATGTTTGCTTCATCCATAATACCTATGTGCAACGAGATACTATTGAAATGTACTCAACCTTTGAAGTGGATAAAGAGATTGAATACTATTCCTTGCTTAGCCATGAAACCAATCTTCCTCCAAGAAAGAATGCACCACCACTTGTACTCTTCCGATTATCCACACAACCAACCCAATCTGCATCAGTGTAAGTACTCAAAGTGAAATCAGTATCCTTAGGATACCACAAGCCATAATCCAAAGTGCCTTTTTGATATCTAAATATCTTCTTCATAGTTGTAACATGTGTTTCTTTAGGTTCTATTTGAAATTTGGCAACCAAACATACTGCATGCATGATATTCCGTCTAGTAACAATAAGATATAACAGTCCACCAATCATAGATTTGTACATGTTCTGACCAACTTTAGGAAAATCATCATCCTTACTTAGTGTGCATCAAGTCACCATAGCGGTACAGACCAGTTTGGAATCATCCATTCCAAACTTCTTCAACAATTCTTTAACATACTTTGATTGTGAAATGAATATGCCTTTTTCGGTTTGATTCACCTGAAGTCCAAGAATGAAGTTCAACTCACCAATCATGGACATCTCAAAATCCTTTTGCATCTCAATTGAAAATCTCTTGCGCATACCCTTATTTCCTCTAAAGATAATATCAACATTCATAACCACTATCAACATTTTGTTTCCTTCAACATTGAAATAGAGATTACTGTCTGCGAAGCCTTTGTTGAACCTTTCTTGTGTCAAATATCTGTCCAACCTTGCATACCATGCTCTGGGAGCCTGTTTAAGTCCATATAGTGCCTTTTTCAACTTACAGACCATGTCTGATTTATTTGATAACTAAAATCCCTTCGGTTATTCCATGTACACCTCTTCTTCCAATTCTCCATTCAAGAATGCAGACTTAACATCCATCTGATATACCTTGAAATATTTGTGAGAAGAAAATGCCAAAAACATCCTAATAGCCTCCATTCTTTCCACCGGGGCATATCTCTCCTCAAAGTCTATTCCTTCAACCTGTGAATAACCTTCACCAAATTCTCATTCAATTTATTCCTAAACACCCACTTTGAGCCAATTATGTTCTTGTTTACAGGTCTAGGAACCAATTCCCATGTCTGATTTTTCTCTATTTGCTGCAACTCCTCTTTCATTGCTCTAACCCAATTCACATATTTGCATGCTTCACACACTATTTTAGGTTCTATCTTGAAAAGTAAACATAGATTTACCTCAACTGCCACCACTTTGCTTCTTGTCTTTACACCTTCACTTTTACCTCGAATTATCTATTCTTCAGGATGATTTTTCTGTACATATTTTGGGGTCTTAAGAGCAAGTTCCAGAGCTCCTTCTTTTTCTTCTTCAATATGCTCTTCTCTTCCTTATTCTCTTCTTGTACTTATCCACATATAGGTTCATCTAGTTCAACTTCACTTATTTCAACTAGTCTGTGCATATCTTCATCAACTTTTACATTTGCACTTTCAACTATCTTTCTCAATCTTTTATTGAAGCATCTATAAGCTTTGCTATTAGTTGAATATCCAAGGAAAATACCTTCATCACATCTTGCATCAAAATTTCCAAGGTTCTCATAATCTATTTTAATATAACATCTGTTTCCAAACACCTTAAAGTAATTAACAGTAGGAATATTGCTAGTGCATAGTTCATAAGGAGTTTTTGTGTTGTTACCTCTAATCTGAACTCTGTTAAGAATATAAACAACAATGTGGATTTCTTCTCTCTAGTATACATTAGGTACATTTACCTCTTTCACCATAGTCCTTGCAGCCTCTTAAAATTTTTGGTTTTCCTCTCTACAACTCCATTCTGCTAAGGAGTTCTAGGAGTAGAAAAATGCCTCTTTATACCATGTTCTTCAAAAAATGTATTAAACTCACTGCAAGTGAATTCTCCACCTTTGTTAGACCTTAAACATTTGATTCTTAGGTTCACTTTATTCTCTACCCTAGCCTTGAACACTTTGAATCTATCTAGAGCTTGAGCTTTCTCCCTAAGAAAAGTAACCCATGTCATTCTAGAATAATCATAAATCAAAAGCATAAAATACTTGTCACCATTAAGACTTCATGTTCTTGTGGGACCAAAGAGGTATGTATGAATCAATTATAGCATTCTGGTAGTTGATTTTTCTTTTCCTTTAAAACTACATCTTGTTTGTTTTCCCAATTGAAAACTTTTGCAAATAGTATTGGTGGGCTTTGTGATTTTAGAAAGATCCCTCACAACTTCTCTTGAACTAATGTTGATCAAATTGTTAAAGTTTACATGTCCCATCCTCCGGTGCCACATCCAACTTTCATTAACTTGAGACACAAAACACTGACCATCAACACCCTTAAGCTGATAAATGTTTCCATATGTTCTTCTTCCTGTAGCTACCACAGTTTCAAACCCTTTTTTGATCTCACAAGTATTATCCTAGAACACAAGTTTAAATCATTTTCTACTCATTTGTACATCACTCAAAAGATTATGCCTTAATCCCTTAACATAATAGACATCATTAGTATTGTGTTTTCCATCAAAAATAATTGTTCCTTTTCCAATAATCTTTGCACTAGAATCATCTCCAAACATGACTAATCCTCCATCATACTTTTCAAGTTTAGTAAACTTACTTTTGTCTCCTATCATCTGATGTGAACAATCACTGCCAATTACCCAATAATCTTTGTCTTGTCTAGCATGAAAGGTAGTAACCAGTGTACCTTCCATCTCCTCCTTGTTTTTTGGATCACATTCCCTTGCACATATTCCATGGTTAGTAGACACAGATTTATTCTCCAAGGCTAGAAACAAGCATTCATCTTTATCATCCTCAAAATCAGATTCATCATCAGAAATTTCAACATCTTCTCTAACATAATACAATTTTTTGAACTTTTTATCTTTTTTGTCTTTATTATCTCTACTATTTTTCTATATGGCTCTATTTGGAAATCTTGAAGAATAGTGACCAATATTTCCACAATTGAAACATTTAAAAGGTAACATACCTTTGTACTTTCTGATACCTTTCTTCAATTTCCATGTAAAGTTTGCTTCCAATTCCTCTGAACCTTCACTATCCAGATCATCTTCTGTCTTAGTGGCTTTGAAGGTTGTTTTTGTTTTCTCTTTTTCTTTTCCAAATTTCCTCATTTCAAATGCAGTCAAGGTGCCAAATAGTTGTTCTTTAGTGAATTTATTTGTATCATACACTTCCTCAATAGCTGAGACCTTGTCACTATAACTCTCTGGTAGGGTTATTAAAATATTCTCCATTACATCTTCATCTGTCAGAGTACCACCTTGATTTTTGACTTCATTTGCTATAATATCAACCCTCTGAAAGTAGCTTGCAATGTCTTCACCTTCTTCCATTTTTCAAGTTCTCATATCCGTTCTTTGCTGTTAGCTTCTTTGATAATTTGACTCTATCATTTCCTTCATTGATATCTTTCAACTTTTCCCACACTTCATACGCAGTGCTTAATGAAATAACTTTTTTCCGCTCAGTCTTAGATAAAGCACTATAGATTTAATACCTTTCATTTTCATTTTCCTCATAGATAGAAATCTCATCTGCAGAAGAAGGACCACTTGTCGGCTCAACATATTTTGTCTCAACAACTTTCCAAGTCTTGAAGCCAAGAGAGATCAAGTAACCTCTCATCTGCACTTTTCAGTCACTCTAGTTAGATCCATCAAACACATCGATTGATAATTTGTGTGCCATCGGATCTACCTCAAGCGGTTAAGCTCTTCTCTGAGGAACCAAAGCTCTGATACCAATTGTTGAAATGCGCAAGACAACTGAGAGGGGGGGTAAATCAGTTGTCACCAATCACATTCACAAATATCAAGCAATTATTAACTCCACATCCACTTTAATCTGTTATTAAGTATGAGCATGAAGTGCAAATAATAGAAAGAAATATCAACACAAGAAACACCAGATTTACGTGGAAAACCCAATAAGGGAAAAACCACAGTGAGGATTAACTCAATATAAGAGTAATTGCAAAACTGATTACAAAGAGGCTCACTGCTAAAGATAGGACTCACTATCTGGATACAAGTCTCACTGCCTACAGATAGGACTCACTGTCCAGAAGGGAGGCTCACTGCCTACAGATAAAGAAAGATAATAGAAAATCCACCATAGCAACTTGCACACATCCGCAACCTTGATCAAAGAATTGCAAACACCATCAGCTCACTACTTTCAAGAGTCAAACACATTAAAGTACTGATGCCTTAATTCACTTTCACACACTCTTGCTTCTCACACTTGTGGAATTCAATCCTTAACATCTTGTCTTATATTTATACCATCATCAACCTTAGAAAATTTCTCCAAGGCGGCTACACACGCTTCATATTACAAATTCAAATTAGGTCGGCAACTCAACATTCTTGCGGTGGAAGAGAATGAGAGCGAACCAAACCAACACTTAACCAAGACCCAAAAAAACATCTTAGATCAATCACATGCTTCCTTAATTGATACTTATCCTTCACAGGACGTGTAGACACTAGGTTAGCCAAACCTAATGAAAACATAAATGAACTTTGAAATACATATTTCTGCAACAAGAGGATAACATGCAGACCACATAAAATGCTTCATCATACATTGGAACACATCTTGGATTCCTTTAGATTTATCCGTAGCTAATGCAACAACCTTCATACACAAAATACTTTCCATTAGTCCATTTGGACTGTATAGACACACATAGTAATTTTGAACCTATTCTTCTAGAGCATCAAACCACAAACACCTTTGAAAAAACATAGATAAACCATTACAAGCCTTCTACCATATCCTAAGACCCCAAAATATGTATGTTTTAGTATATTTTATGTTTGTATTTTTTTGAAAAAATTAAAAAAATATTTGAATATAGTTTTTTATAAATTGACACTATAATTTAATTGTTGATAAAAAGTTAAAAGTTAAAGTTACATGAGACGTCAATCTTTATATAGTAAATTTTATTTTATTTTCTTTCAATTTTTTTGTGTATTTATAACTTGAAACTTTAGTGCATGGATATATGTTTTTCCAATTTTTTTTGGTAAGTATAACCTGGTTATAGGCTCCAGGAACCAAAAACATCAGACCAATAGAACAAGGCAAAGCCAAAAAAATACAAAGCAAGCAACATTGCAACATAGCAGCCAACCAAAACTAGCACAGACTAAAACAACCCAACAAAGGAACGAATCACATTGCAGGCGAAGGAGAAAGAACATGAAGCCTCAGCTATGAAGGCATAGAGCCACTACGTATCAGGGGGGTGGGCCTTAATATCCATCTGCAATAGTTTATAGACAACACTAGGAAACTAAGTCCACCAAACTTGATCTGCCTCCCCAGTTCTGGCCACCAGGTTAACACCAAAATTAGTTGCCCAGTTCGCAACCTGGTTGCCCGATCTTTTAATGTGAGTGAATAAAATCTCATCAAAGTCATGCTTGGAAAAGATCACTACCCCCACAATGGCATCAATCCTCCAATTCTTCGGCCTCTTACCTTGGACAACGTTAATTAATAACTTGGAGTCGCCTTCCACCCACAATCACTTCCATACTCTATTCCTGGAAAGAGAGATGTCATGCCAAAGAGCCCACGCTTTAGCCAAGTTGTTGGTCGAGTAGCCACAATCAGAAGCAAAGAAACCCAGTGGCTGACCCTTCACATCCCTAAAAATATTCACTACCTGCCTCGCCCAGATTGCCCTTAGTTGCACCATTGAAATTGAGTTTAATCTACACAGCCTTTAGAGCCACCCAACCCACCTTGGTCACCTCCTTTCCCCCAATGTGATTACCAGTCCCTAACCACCTAAATCTAGGCCAAGCATTAGGCCAATGCATCTCCTCATCAGCTAAGAACTTAAACCGCTCTCTATGCACCTCCCCTAATTCAACCAAGAAACTTTCCACCATATCCCAAACTCTGACAGTCACCTTCTCTTGATAAAGTAAATAGCCGATATTCATTTAATTACAGGGTATAAGTACAAAATTGTGTCACACTTATATAAATTAAATGGCCAATGTCGATTCAAATTTTAACCTTGTATCACTAAGAAGTGGCATATATGTTTTGAATTTTGAAATGGTGTAAGCTAATAAATATGTATGTTTTAGTATATTTTATGTTTGTATTTTTTTGAAAAAATTAAAAAAAATATTTGAATATAGTTTTTTTATAAATTGACATTATAATTTAGTTGTTGATAAAAGTTAAAAGTTGAAGTTACATGAGAAGTCAATCTTTATATAGTAAATTTTATTTTATTTTTTCTTCAATTTTTTTGTGTATTTATAACTTGAAACTTTAGTGCATGTATATATTTAAAAAATATATTATAATGTGCATGTATTAAAACATAGTTGTTTCCATTCGGTGTCAACTTTCATATTAACTATTTATCTAAAGTAGAAAAAAAATATACCATCTTGATATAGATTTTTTTATCTAGTGCAACATATTTTTTTCAATTTTTTTGATAAGTTTTAGTATTTTTCCTTGACATGGTAATCAACCTAATGTTTTGTGTTGATAACCTACTTTTAGTAAAAATAAAAAGTAAAATAATAATAATAATAAAACTATTAATATATATTTTTGAAATCTACACTTATGAATTTACAAAAAGGTTTTTTTATATTTAAAAAAAATATTATTTACATGGGTAGAAGTACTCAATAATTTTAGTTGGAAAAGTTGTGAACATATCTAACTTAACTAGAATGAATCTTACTAGATCATATGTTTGACCAAAATTGATTTTTAGTTAGAAATACTTAAATTCACTTGTGTCGATAAGTTGGGTGAAAGTGTGACACAACTTTGTGCTTTTACTCTATAGAAGAAATTAAGGATTAAGTAATTAAATAATTAAATTACTTAAGAGGAAGGTTAAATAATTAAATTATTGAAATTATTTAATTATAAGAAAGGGGTTAATTTTAATTAGTAGAAAAAAGCCATTGCATGCTTATGACAATTTTTAGTGTCTACAGTTATAAATTCACTAATCATTATCGTGTATGAGTTGGATGTGGAACATCACATGTGATCTTCATGTGTGGCTTGTGTATGTACAAATCACTCCAACTCATGGTAGAAGCTAGTGGAATGAGGAAGTGTTTAAAGGACTAACTTTCTTTATGAGGAAAGAGTATGTTAAGGGTGGCAATGATGTTTGTATGTGAGGGACTATTGTTCACTTGATTACTTTATTTACAAAGGAGCACTTCATGATGAATAATGTTTTTGATTAGTGGTGTGGTGATTGCAATGTTGGGGTGAGTTCTACCAAACCTCAATGAGGTGTTGTAATAGTAATATGCATATGATTTTGTGTTGTTTGCACAAATTATGTTGAGCTCTTGTTTAGAATTAATGGAGAGAGAGAGAGAGAGAGAGAGAGAGAGAGGAAAAATAGAGTGAGATATAAAGAGAGAGAAACAAAGAGGCATAGAGTTAGAGAGAGAGATAAAGACAAAAATAGAAAAGAAAAAAGAGGAAGATATATATTAGAGAGAGAGAGAGATAAAGACAAAAATAGAAAAAAAGAAGAAGGAAGATTATATATATATATATATAGAGAGAGAGAGAGAGAGAGAGAGAGAGAGAGAGAGAGAGAGAGAGATTAAAAAAGATAAAATCAATTGAAAAATGACTAAACCATGCAAGTGAAAGAAAGAGAGAAATAGAGGGTACAAAAGATATAGAAAGAGAGATCAAAAAGGTTAAATCAATGAAAAATGATTGAACTATGCAAGTGATCCAATTAAAGTTATATTGCACACCTTTTCAAAGTGAGTTCTATATAGTGTGGTAGGCCCTACCCCATTCTAGTGTCTAATTTGTTTGTGTTTGTAATCCATGCAAATCATTCATTTCCTAAATAAATAATAATTCTTCCAACTTATATGTGTTGAGATACCAATGGAACAAAATTTAGCTTACCAAAAACTATGAACTTTCCATTTTATTACAAATGAATGGCATATTTCTATTGTTCAAAATCATATCAATATCAGGCTCAAACATGTGGTGCAACATAACTTAACACTAAATATGCTCTAGGAAAATCAAGTCTCTAAAAAGCATTGCAATGTTTTATTTATCACTATTTGCTTCATTTTTTCGCTAATATTTTATGAAGAGATGAAGGGAGAGAGAGAGAGAGAGAGAGAGAGAGAGAGAGAGTTAGATTGACCTTTAATTAGTTGTTTAATGCCAACAATCCATATATGGCATTTGTCCATGGGGAGTTACGCTTGAGTAACACGTCATTTGCTTATGGACTCGATAATTCACCTTTAAGACATCTTCAATGTACAAATTACACACTAAGGTGTTATTACTAGTAAATAATTTATTTATTTATTAATTGATTAAATAACCAAAAGGCTTTCATGTGAGAGGTTGTGACCTAAACACCAAAACCTTGGATTACCTTAAATATAGGCAATCATATTGAAAATATATAATAAATATATTGCATATACTTGATGGTATATGTGAGAGGCAAGATTGCAAGAGAGGTATATTTGTGCATTATATATTTATGTATGTTGGCATTTCAATTAGCACCTTTGGAGTGCTTATTGGAAACAGACAGCTATGCACAGTGCGTGATGATTGCTCTTCAAATTATAGCGGGGAAGCTCCCTCTTGTTAGCTGATGTTTGCGTAAAAGTAAAACGGGCTAAATGTTCCTATCTTTTTTACTCAGCAGGCAAGACACAAGGGTGCATAAACACAATGCGTTGCAGCTAAGGTTTTCTCTAGTTTCTATAGATCTTAACTACAACTAGGCTAACTTTTCATCTATCCTATCTCCTCAAGATAAATAGAGCATGAGGGCATAGGAGCGGGAATGGATGGTTGGATCACTTGGGCCGACCGTCCTTCAAAATGTGCCCGAGGCTCTGAACTCTCAGATTTATGTTGGAATAAGGCTTTATGCAAGCAATCACTCTTACGATGAGCTCAATCTTAGGATTCCCAAGGAGGTGACGACACTTGTTCGAGGTGTAGGCTAAGACTTAGATCACTATAAACAACAAAGGACGATGAGTTGAATAATATGATTCCCAAGGAGGTGACGACACTTGTCCAAAGTGTAGGCTGAAATACAAATCATTACACAACATCAAACGACAATCATTAACATCAAAATACCCAAGGAGGTGACGACACCTATCCAAGGGGGCGATTGAAACAATAGATTGTAAGAACAAGACGATAGAACTCAAAACTTTTGATCAAATTGCATGTGCCTTTTGATTTCCTTCTTCAAACTTTCTCAATGAATTACAAAGATTTGGGACAGCAAAGGTACAAAATCATAGACAATTGCTTATCAAACCAAATAACTCTCATCCAAGAGTGACCAAATATAGACTTGCAAGCTTGTTGGCACAATGGCACAACAATTTTGTGTAGTAAATAAAGGTTACAAAATAATGAGCAAATGCTCTTATTTATAGAACTCAAAGGAGTAGGCAACCCTAAAGTCTCCTTGAGTTAACAATGAGTTCTTGCCAATCAACCAACAAGATTTATTCCTAAAAAGGGGGAACCTAACAGTTAATTGGAAATCTACTTCAGTTAATTGAAACTAAACTAAGAGAGAACTTCAATTACAAAAGTGCCTCCAAAATAGAGATCCACAATTAGTGGAGATTTAGAATAGACATCCATAATTAGTGGGATTAGACATGCATGATCGGTGGGACAGTGAGTTAACTTGGAAAAAGGCATCAAGTTAACTCATATTGCCATAAATGTTATTTTGGAGGGTAGGACGTCCTAATTAGGTGCTTTACACCTCATCACCTCTAGTCAACAATTCCTCTAGACAATTAATGCTTCGCAGGATGATGATGTGTCACCTTAGCATCTCTTCACCACCTACAATCTGCTCTTGGTAACTTTGGCAACTCCGTTACTAGAGTGATGACCTCTGTTTCTCCCGCAACTTTGTGCTTTTGACGTTTTTCTTGATTCTTCTCAATGAAAGAGTGTTGTATGATGAAACTGCTAAGTTTGACTATGAAAACTCTAGTAGTGAGCAATGCACACGAACTAGTTACACGCAGAATTCCAACGGTATCAATCCTCTAAACTGGCCTTGGAAAGCTATTAGAAATACAAGGTGAAACCATATGGGACCTATGGACTTGAGTGTCTATGCTTGTCAATCTGTCCAAATCGACCTCTAGGTGTGCCCGATGCAGATCGATGTCAACCGTTTTTAGAAAAAACATGTAGCAAGACCGATTTGGTCTTGTATTCATCTTGAGAGCATTACATTCTGAAAACGTTAAAGATTGACTATGCACGAAATATTGTTCAAACAACTTTTTTGAAAACCCCTAAAAATAGCACCTGCCAAGAAATATTTTTTTGGAAAAAATCTGACACATGGGTATTGTTCGTGCTTCAATGTTGAACAAACCCAATTCGTTTGATTTTCAAATTCGCGACTTTTTTGGAAATCCCTAAAAATAGGGGCAGCAAGGTTACTATTTCTGGAAAAATTCAACAAGTGGGTTTTGTTGAAAAAGTTGTGTTGATCATACCAAGTTGGTCAAATCTGTGATTATTTGTTGTTTTCTTGGACATGCAAGAAGATCTAAGACAAGAATAGAGGAAAAAGACAAGAAGATTGGAAGTTATCAACTACCTTTTAGGATCTTCAAGAAAATCATGCCTCTAGATGCAACCTCTGATAAATTGTCCCTCTATGCAACTGATCTTCAAAAATATGAACAATGAAAATCCCTCTGTCAGATCTTCAAAAAGATTGGAGAGGAAAAATGCTTGTTCTTGAGCTTCAACCTGCAAAGAGGAATAATGGATAATGAAGCCTCGACTTGATACATAGTGTTTGATGTTGAATCAATCAAGTTTTGGTGCCAACACATGATGGAGGAGTCAATTAGCCTGATCTGGAGTTCACAACACTGATTCCCACCCATTTGGGGATTTTTTAGACATAGAGAGGCTTCAAAAATATCCTAACTTCAATCAATTGGATCTATGTTGACTTTAGGCATCCAAGTTGAGGAGTTGATATTTTCATTCTTTTTCATGGTGAAGTGTCTCTATTTGATACTCGATTCTGGTTGCTTAGTTAATCTTGAGGTGTTGTTGATGGATCCATTGCCACGTTGAATCGACTCTGAAGAGGTTTGTGTGGGAGTTGCAAATCCAAAAACCTGAATCTGATGCCTCAAATTCAAGGGCACCTTTTCCCAGGAGAGAGCATTTTCCTTAAGACAGCCAAATTTCTGGATGTCTTTCAAAAAATTTATTTTGACCTTTAGTGCTTTGATCTGAGATTCCCGATGACTGATGATTCTGGTGAACGTGCCAAGGTGTGGAATGGATAACCAGCTCAGCTCTGAAAATAATGACTAGCCTTGTAGGTCATGAAAGTTGATTTGGAGGTCCTAAAAGCTTGGGCGCCCCTGGCCTGCAAGGGCACTTTTGGCCTTTGGTGTTGTTATTTTCACTTTGCAAACTTTCACAAGCAACCCCAGTTTGATCTCCATCGTTAGATGTTTGATTTATCCATTGATTTGGCTAACGGTGTCATTGAGATTGGTCAAGATAGAGAAAGACTTCTTGGAGGTCAAGCAACTTGAAGACTACATCTGACAACCCAAAAGGTTGGGTGCCTATTTCTAGGAAGGTGCAGTTTCATTGATACTTAGTCAATTCTTTGTGTCCTTCAATTTGCCTTTGCCTCCAACATTTTTATGCTTGATGTTCATTTGTGAACGCTTGGCAGGTCTTGTGAGCTCGCAACTGGATTGATCGCGAAGCTAAAAGGATGTTGAGCAGATGCCTTGTAGAAAATAACTATGGAAAACTTCATTTGGTTGCCTAGAATGATGGGCGCCCTTGGTTAGCAAGGGCTCTTTTGCCTTGATGTCCATCAATTTACCCTCTGTTTTACGTGCTCGAATGATCAACAGTTGTCATTGTTTGATGCGTCTTGTAGACTAGCGAACAGGTTCGTTGCAAAGTCGAGCTGATGCCGAGGAGATCACCTAGAGATAAGTTTGCTCAAAAACTGACATTTGGATAATCTTATGCTTGGGCGCCTCTGATCAGCAAGGACCTCTTTTTTCATGTTTTGACTGCCATTTTTGATGATTTTTGCTTTTAGCACCTTTTGTCTTTGCCTTCATTTGATGACGTTTGATGGATCTATTGGATTTGCTTAACGATCCGTCGTAAAGCTGGTAGAATTATAAAGGAGATGACTGTCTAGGCAAGACTTGATGACTGCCTTTGACCTCTTGAACTCATGGACACCCTTGGTTAGCAAGGGCTCTTTTGATCGCAACTTCATCATTTCCTTTAAGATCTTCACCTCTTCACGCTTCACATTTACCGTTGTGGCTTGACTGACTTGATCACCGTTGTTGACGACGCGGACACATTCATGGTAGTAGTTGCTTTCACCATGTTGTGTGTACAGGTGCTTGAAAAATTCACCAAGGCATTGATTGCGTAGCAACTTTCTAGTAGCAAGGCGTGCATCTTCCAAACTTAGAAAAAATTTAGCATTTTCGACCTTTGAAAATCCCGTCTATTGAGAAGCATCTTTTTTAACATTTTTTGCCATGGATTCTTCCTTGAAGCTTTTGAGGCTTGGATTTCGACACCTGTTATTGGCCATTCTGCCATTAATGGCTACAAAGGTCCTAACTTTTATGTTGAAAATTGAAAATAGACCCACCAAAGTAAAACAAACTTTTTGGTGATTTTGACTTGACCAGTGTGATTGTGAAGCCAATTTATCCTATCAAAATCATTTTCAACTAATTCTGGAAAGGTCCTATTTTTAGGGGTTTTCCTAAAAATAGGGGTTTGAAACCCTAATTTTCAAATTTTTAGAATTTTGCACGTATCTTCCTTGACATAAACCCACAAAAAGCCTATGTTTTGTTTGACCTAAAATAGATTTTTAACAACAATTTTGCAGGATTTAGCTCAGTTTTAGCAAAATGCCTTATTGAAGCAAAAATTTATTATGGGTGCAACAATGTAAACCATTATGGGAAGGAGAGGAAGAAGATATTGTCATATACAAGTTCTTGTTATATCTATATTTGTATAGACTCATTTTATTTTCCTCATATATTTGATGATGCTTTGTGAGGATTTTTGCCAACAATGGATTTCCCCACATAAATAATATGTATTGTATATATTTTTGTTTCATTTAATTCTCAATACTATTTCTTGTTTATTTATTTAAATGATTACTTTTCTAGATCTTTGTTCTTTAACAAAAACAATCTCGTGGATTGTATAGCAAGAAAAAGATTATCAAACAACTATGCAATAACATGAGGAAGTGCACATACAATATATTTAGAGCACGCAATAAATGGTCGTGCAAAGACAAAAAATCACTTTCTTCTTTTCTACCCATGGGGGAACCATAGCTTCTATTTATTTTTTCCATACAAGACTTGTATTTTGCCTTCTAACTTCATGATTTTTTCTTGAATTTCTCTTTCCAACTTCATTAAATTATGAAACTTTAATTTGTAGAATAGTTGAGTTATACAATATGGTAGGGTCCCTTATATTAGCACAATGCAAAACAAAAGACTCTAAATTAAAAATAATAATAACAATAATTTCTAATTTCTCTATCTTTATGTGTACCTTCATCATTAGTTGAGTCTAGTTCTAATGCTTCAGTAGAGCCCACGTGATTGATCATTTTCAACACTAGATCCCAAGCATCTCCAAACATAAATCATTTTGATATCACCTTCTAATCCAAAATTTATGATGTCCATCAAGAACTATTTAGACTTCATGTCCTTACTTCCAAATTGACGTGTCAATTTCTCATCTGTCTCAATGTCACCCACCTTTATATCTGTAATCTTTGGAGGATAAGTTTGATAAACAAATCCTTTCATAGTCATCTCATGATTTTCCTTTTCCTTTGATTTCCATGAAGTTACAATCAGACTAAAAAAATTCATAATCTTCCATTTTCCAAGGAAGAGACTCCTGAGACTTAGTTTTGTCTTTTGAACAAGATTACAACTCCAAAACTCATTCGTGATTTGACTCTATGGTACCTCAATTTTCGCCTTTTGAGCATTCTTCATCAAATTTTGAATTTAGTGATCCATCAAATGAGGTTACTTCTTCATTTACTAAATAGTTTTTCAAATCTATGATATAGTTATTCATCAAATTTTGAATTTAGTGATCGGCCTTGGCTGCTATTAGTGAGCCTTGGCCCAATAATGCATCATATGCCTTCTCCTTTAGAGAGATTACTATGAAATTCAAAATGAATGATGTGGGACCTAATGATTATCTTTTGGGCCATGAATATTCTTTGCACCTTTATGTTGTACTGATCTGCTCTCACCAATTGGAAGGTTGGTGGCCAAATCATAGGTATTCCAAGTTTCCCCTAGAAGCACGTGCACACCACCACATCTACCATCAACAATGGTATTGGTAAGTTTACTTCACAGTATCTCCATATGTACAACTGTTGACCATCAAGCTAGGTTCATTGTCAGCAACATGGAGTCAATCACTTGCTTACCTGCTAACGGCATCAATGTTTACTCCTTAATTTGAAAAGAATAATAATTGAAATAATGAACAAAGCATAATACATACCAGATTGAGCAATAGAAGTTTTATCCAATGGAGTTCTTTACATATAGGTAGACCAAGGATGATCAGCAAAGGATCAGACATTCACCCTATCTACAATAATTGAATTTGATGGGTTGCCAACATTTTTCGGTTAAGATGAAGCCATTAGAAACCACTACAACTTATCAAAGCCTGACAAGTACTAACAAAATAGTCAGCACTAACAACTCATTACAAGTTGTATTTTGTCTAATTACAAACATACCCTATGTAGTGCAAAAACCTTGAGTCATAGGACCTTCCCAAAAGCAAGAACTATTAAAACTAACAATATCAATAGTTCTTAGATGTGCAAAATAATGAGCTTGTATATGTTTGGAGCATTTTGTTTTTCTTGGTTTTTACCTTATACATCTCCTTGCTTCTTCCAGGGTGATGGTGTTGGTCTGAACTTCCTCTGTTTTTCAGTAACATTACCCAGGAAGAGAGCACTAGCATAAATTAAGACTACATGGTACATATAGACCACAGTGAGAACCATTCATTCTCTACATTTCAGTTTTAAATCATCTTGCACCAATTAAAGCACAACATGCAAATGCCAAGTAACAATATATCTTATTTCTGCAAAACTGGTGTATAAGGGGGGAATGAAAACTGCACTTATATCTGCAAAACTAATAATAATGTTTGCAAAATAAACTAATATCTCAGAACAATGAAAATAAGGTTTCAAACTTAAAAACTATTCAGAAAAATAAAGCAATGCAGTGTAATTGGTTTCAGAGGAGGAATCATCAGAAGAGACAGTCTTCTCATATCTGTAAACTGCAAATAGAATGTTTTCATTATTGTTTAGTTAACTAAAAGGAAGTGAAGATACCGAAGTGCATGTGGTACATCACGCCAAGCATGTCAGGCCTGAAGCTAATATCGGTTGGAAAAGCAAACTTTAGCTTGTTTTAAAACCCTGGATTTTCCACCAAAGAGCAGGAAAGTGAGACAAAAACTGGCATTGTATCCACTTTCAAGGATCCTGCCTGAAAGGACAGTGGATGGGAGTCATGGACGTTGCTAACATTTCAAAGAGCAGTAACACACAACGGTATTAAATAAATGTGAAAAGCCTGAGTAGGGAAGAAACACTGCTCCTGCTCATGTGAAAGGATAGAAGTTTGAGAAAAGTAAACAACCAACAAACAAATAGCTCAAAAAAACTGTCCATACAGTGTATCCCAACTTGAAACGAATTGGGGAGGATTCCATAAAGTACGATGCAAACCAATATATTGGAGGACTCACAGACAAGAAACGTGTTGCAACCTGTCAAGGAAGCAAAATAAGGAATAAATTAAAAAAAATTCAACATCTATGACTTAAAAATATGACACCCTTTTTTAAACATATAATGTTTCAAACTGAACATAAAGATCATTTTTCTTTGTACCTGTACATGCATTACAAAGCATGCAATAAAAATCATGAAAGCTAGCTGTAGTATAAATGGAACTGTTAAACATGAAAATAACCCTTCTTTCATCTGAGAGCTACTAAAATTGTCGTTTGAATGCTCGACCCCAGGGACAGCCTGTATATTTGTATGTTTATTCATTTTCGCTCCCTTTCGAATGTGCACATCTGCCAAAATATTAAATTCCAGAATTAGTCATTAGCAGTAGATGTTGATTGGAGAAAGCGAGTGAAAGGTGTAGGAAAACTTTAATTTAGACTACTAGGTTTGTTTTAGGCTTATGTAGAGCAAGGTCCTTAAAAATTTTAAATGTAATATATGTTGTTAAATTGTAAGTAATACAATGAAGCAGAACAGAAGAACAGTTTGCATGCTTTGAAGTTGATGATAAACAGAATCCAAAAAGTCAATTCAAAATACAGCAAAGCTAAAGACATAGAGTGTCTGCAATTAAATTATTAAAACATAGAGAGCCATTCTTATCCCATTTGCTTTGATTAAGTTCCAGCTTTCTCCCTTGGCTTGGACTTTCAATATCATCAACCTAGTCATGCATCTGACCTTGAGAGTTTCAACACAACGGTTATGGACTATGCCAATACCAAGCACATCATTATGCCTTTTTGCTGGCTGATAGTAAGTCCTGTAGAGCCAATAGGCAGGGAGGAGTCCATTTGGACCTCTAGATCATTAACCATGCAATCACATTTGGAGATATTACTGAAAATATAAAACATCAACATGAATTAATCTTAGGTTATTTTCTGTACTTCAAAAAAAATTCAACACAGTTTGTCAACACTTCCCTAAAAAGAGGTCCAACATTTTGGAGTTCCACAAGGTCATCAAAGGTAACGATTACAACACCATATGACAGAATAATTTCTAGCATCTAGTTAGGATAATCATAGTCCAAGACAACAAAAATACACAGGAATTATAAATATTTTAAAAGAAATAGATATTTTTATTTTGGTGGGGTTTTCACCACATGGAGTACTATAATTCTCAAGTTGTCACTTCAATTACTATTTTTTCAAAGTAAACATTTATTCTCCACTCATTTAGGTGTTAAGAATCCTAAGCCATGGGGACCCACAAAGCATGCAAGCAACTCTAAGTGATGTTTGTACTGGAGAGAAGGAAGCTGCTAACACATCAACCCGGGGCTTGCACCCCAAAGTTATGCTTCCATTTGTTGCATGTAATGCCTTGTAGGCATGCTTTGATTCACAATCATTACTTACAGTATTTTAGGAATGGACTTGAGAATGGAATATCCCAAATTGATAACAATCACAAGGGACCATCTGATCTTGAGTGATCCACTAATACAAAGCAAATATTTCAAGCTGTAATGGGAGCTTCCATACCGATATTATTACAGGCTCAACAAGATAATACTACCACAAACAACAATGATAGCCAGTAAATGCTTAGGAGTTACAGTTATTAACAAGGAGAGCATATTGTAGTAGGCCAAAAGTTAATTGAACATGTTTTAGTCTGCTAAGTAATAAATAAATAGTTATGTTTTGTATTTACGTGTTAGTCCCCGATGGTTGTTATAGTCGGTTGGTAGTTACTAAGAGTTGATAGTCTTAACCATCATTGGTCTACTATTTATATGTACTTGTTCATAGACAGGGACCGTTGTTATGATTTTGATGTACTTATTGCATATTTGTGAATGAATGAGAATAAATCTATATCTTCCAAAACATGATTGGTATTCATTTATGTTCTATAAGTCTGTTACTTCTATTTACTTTGTAAATCATTCAAGTAGGATAAGCGAGTAAACATTTGGCGCCGTTGCTGATACGAACTCTCGTACACAACACAGAGATGGGAATAATGGCATCGTAATGGGTTAGCCAATCGAAGAGCCGGTACAAGCAAACGAGAAAAGAGAAATCGCGTTGACAGAAGAGCTCATAAACTTGTGGAATATTTCACTAAAGGAACACGTACGAAGGGAAGCTCTCAAGCAAGAGGTCCCTCAAGCGGCCAACTGGGACAACCTGATGGTCAACCTAGAGGTTGATCACCTTCTCGACAGAATACCAAGATTGATCGCACGTCATTATATCATATTCCAAGATCTTCGGGCCAAAAAAGATAGAGAACAAAGAAGACAACAAATACTACAATGATATGAAGAACGAAACAAATAGGACGAAGAATGCAACACCAGTCGTAGGCGTACTCCCGAAATCTAATGCCTATACGACCAAATAAAGATAGGAACCGAATTCCAAGCGATCGGGAATCATCAGAAGAACGAGTACGAAGATCTCTGAGAGTAAAGGAACAAGAGGAATGACGAAGACAATTGAGAAGAATCGCCAAAGAAACAAACCAAGACCTTGCCAAAGAAACAAACCCAAAACTTGCCGACCAACCAAGACAACCGTCCATAGAGATAGTATCGGACAATGAAGAAGAGACTCTGAAAATGAATTAAACAAAGAAATTGAAAATAACATACGCCGCATCCAAGATTTATCCATATCGAGAGAAGAACCAAGAATTGGAGGATCCAAACCGAAGACCCCCAGACGTAGGGAGTGCAAGAATGACCTCCAAGATGACGAGCACACAGAAATACTGAGAGGGGGGGCAGGGGGGGTGAATCGGTATTTTAAAACTTTAAAACTTGAAACCATATGAATCAGCAATAAAAACAGTAAGAGCAAACATTAGACAAGACGAACACCGATATCATGTGGAAAATCCTTTCGGGTAAAAAACCACGACAGAACTATAGCTTTCATTAACTTCGAATGGGCACCAAACTAGGAGACAACAATCTCCAAATTACAAGAGTGAGCACCAACTCACTGGAAGCACCAACTTCGAACTGCTGAAGCACCAACTCCAGCGTGAGCACCAACTCACTGAGAGCTTGTCACAACTCTGTAACTCTAAATTCTTGATTCCTAAATACATTTTGCACTTCACTTGAGAGGCTCATACTTAAATCAATCTGCAATTGAACTTGAATCCTTCCCCTATTTCAACATCCTTAATTACATGCTCATACTAGGAGGTACAAAACCAGTCACCTCACACTCACATATCACCACTATATGACTTCACACCTAAAGCACAAAAATAACTCAGAACAGCTCTTGTAATATGCAGCCCGTGCCACACAAAATGGTAGTAATAGCGTTAGAAATCAATCACATCTTCCACACAAACTCATTATGCAGCCCACACTAAAAGATATATATGTATTCTTTCTAGATTTCAAACTTCGGACTCCACGTCTATGCCCGAATAAACTCACACAACACTTATGAACACACTGAGTAACCCGCTCCTTCAAAAATTCACATGTTTCCCTCCACAACAGAGCATGCGGACATTCTCAAAACATTCTAAACTCCACATAGAGGCTCGAAGCATCTCTCACAACTCCCCTAATTCTCAACACCAAATATCCAAGACACCAAAATCGACCAAGCAAGAGAACTCTCTACGTATCAACCAAAGAGAAAAATGCGACTATCTCGATGGCCATCGCTCAACTCAAAAATAACTTCACATAAGGCCCAGAAATAAATCTCACGGCCTTGAAATCACATATTGACTCCACACATTTCACATTAACCAGCCTAGCATAGAAAAAGATAGCAATTGCATATGTAAATAACCACCTTCTCAGCCTTTTTTTTGAAACTCTTTTCTACAGCCAAGACTCTACGCAAAGGTATATATTAACACTCATGACCACATTGAAGTAACACATCTCCATAATAAGCACGTCTCCACACTCAATACTATTAGAATTATATTTAATATTAATGCTCAACTCGTTAGTAGTTCCTATATTTTTGCTTTCACTTCCGTTATGATTCCAATAACGTCCTGTGATCATGGAATCTCTTTTCTATCTTCCGTTGTGATTCCAATCACGTCCTGTGATCGTGGAATCCTTTGTAAATCTATATATGTAATCAACTTTTGTAAATAAGATTGATTCGATTATTCTGAAATCCATATGCTCTGCATTTGTATTATGGTATCAAAGCTAGGAAGAAAAATAGCGGATATTTTTTCGTGTTTGATCTGAGCGCAGATTTTGTTGTATTGGGCATTAGTTAGTTTCTAAAATTCACGTGAGGAGCATTTAGAGGCACGCGTCTAAATTTTTGGGAGTTTTCAAAATCGCGACCAGGGTTTTTCGCATCACTTATGTTTCTGAAGCCTCTCTTCACCTTCGTGCGTCCTCTTGAAATCGTGTTTTCTGAGAAGCAAACTTGCGACACTTTTTTTTCGTGTTCGTTTTATGAGGGTTCTTGAGCTCTCAGGCTGCATTTCTCCTTGCTTCTAGGCATGCTTTTTATTCCTTTTCAGGGTGCAATTTTGTTCAGTTTTGGGTTGCATTTTTTTGAAGAAATCCAGGGCGCGATTTTGCTCAGTTTGGGTCGCATTTTTTGAAGAAATCCAGGGCACGATTTTGCTCAGTTTTGGGTCACGTTTTTTGAAGAAATCCAGGGCGTGATTTTGTTCAGTTTTGGGTCACAATTTTTTATTCTCTTAGCTGCATTTTTTCTGATAATCTAAAGCTGTGATTTTTTTCTAAAAATATGAAGGACGACTTCTATTTGGGCACGAATTTTTTTCCGTCTTTGGTTCTGGCACCACTTTTCTGCTCATTTTTAGACATGATTTTCTGAAATCGTGGGTCTATTTTCTATATTTCTGGTACTGTGGCTAGGGTTTTGCAAATATCTCATCTATTTGAAGGCAAATTTTTTTTTTAATTCCAAATTCTTTCTAGGTTTTTCGAGAGGATTTTTGGGTCCTCATCAGATTTTTCTGGATGTCTCAAAATCTATGCCTTGAAATTTGTGCCGATGGATTTGTCTTGATTTTAGGTATTTTTTTGTACCTAGGGTTTCGTGTTTTTCAATTTGCAGAAATTCTTCTTTGTGCCTTGAAATCCATGTTCGGATTTCTTCCTGAGTTCAAGGTGTGTTGTCTCGAATTTTGTGTCGTCTATCCACTCACATCATCTTCGTTTTTTGTGCCTCGAAAAGCGTGAAGCATGGCCTCTTTGACCAACATCATGTTGGACAACAATAAGAAGTTTAACGATCGCAACTACAACACATGGAAGCAGCGTATGATGACGATATTTGAGTAACGATGTCTTGACCAGATTATTTTGGGCATCACGACACAACCTCTCACAGTTGATAAGGATCAAGTGAAGTTTGATGAGCAAAATTGGGAAGTTGTAATGCTCATAAAGTTATCAGTCATTGATGGCCAGTTACCTCAGGTTCCTTTAGGTAAATCAGCAAAGGAAATTTGGGATCTTCTGAAAGATCTTCATGAGACTTCCGACAAGAGTCGTGCATTCTTTCTGAAGAACATGTTTTCCATCTTCATGGATGAGAATACACCTCTGTAGGCACACTTGACCAGGATCAAGGACATTTGAGATCAGCTGAAGGCTATTGGTCGGAAGATGGAGGAAGAAGATATGGTGGTGATCACTCTAAAGAGTTTACCACATCCGTATGAGCACTTTATTGAAACGCTCAACATTACAGTAACTAATGTTGACTTGACATTTCTAGATCTCTACAACAAACTTCTACAATAGGATCGTTGGAAAGAACAGTTTGGTACTAGTGCCACTTCATCCTCTTCAGTGCAAGCATTCCCTGCGAAGACCTTTCAAAAGAATAAAGGCAAGCCTTCATCCTTTCAGCAGCAAAATCAGGGGCAATCTTCAGATTCTTCGAAGTCAAAGAATATTTAGTGCAATTATTGTCACAAGTTTGGCCACATGAAGAAGGATTGCTGGAAACGCTTGGCCTCTAAAGAAGGCAAGCAAGGAGAGTCTAGACCAAAAGCACATGTGGCGGAGCACACTGAGCAGAAGGAGTTTGACTTCTTTGCATTCATGGCAAAGAGTCCTACAGATCCTGTGAACACTTCTGCTCAGTACATTGACTCTAGTGCTTCACGCCATTTCACGCATCATCGGGACCGGTTCATTCAGTACACACCTTTCAAAGATTCAATTATCTTTGGAGGAAGCGAAGAGTATATTGTTGTCGGCAAGGGCAATGTTCAGATTCAGTCTGGTGGGAGAAATTTGATATTTCTCGATGTATATTTGTACCTGGCATGGAGTTGAACTTACTTTCTGTCAGTCAGATTATGACACACTCTCCTCAGTTGGACATTGTATTCAGTATGCTTACATGAAGTATTGTTGACAAAGAGACATGTACTACAGTCATTTAGGGACTTGAGGATCATGGTCTTTATAGACTTGTTGATTCTAGTGATTCTCAAGAGCACGCTATGGCAGCCATGAGCACTTCTATCAGTAGTCTCTGGCATCAGTGTTATGGGCACCTAAACATGCACTATCTCTCTCAGTTATCACAAGATGATCTTGTTGGTGGTCTACCTACGATTTAGACTCAAACTAATGGAGTTTGCGAGGCTTGTCAGGCTGGAAAGCAACATTGGACTCCTTTCTCCGATGGTGACTCATGGCGGGCTTCCAGGGTTTTTCAGTTGGTCCACGTTGATGTATGTGGTCCAATGCATACGCCTTTCATTATTGGATCCAGGCATTTTTTTGCTTTTTGTTGATGATTTCAGCAGAAAGATGTGGGTGTATTTTTTGAAGCTTAAATCAGAGGTGTTTATCATATTTCAGCAATTTCAGGCCTTGGTGGAAAAAGAGTATGGCTCTTCTATTATTACTCTCAGGTATGATAATGGGGGGGAATTTTGTTCCAAAGATTTCTCCACATTCTGTGTTGCACATGGCATAAAGCACCAATTCACCACACCTTACAACCCTCAGTAGAATGGTGTAGTCAAGCGTCGCAATCGCACCATTACAGAAATGGCACGTTCTATGTTGGAACATAAACATGTTCCTAAGAAGTTTTGGGTTGAAGCAATGTATACTGTTGTTTATCTCCTGAACAGATCTCCTACTCATGTTGTGAAGAAGATGACTCCTGAAGAAGCCTAGTCTAGACGTAATCCGAACATTAGTCCCCTGAAGGTTTTTGGCTCCACCGCTCATGTTTGGATTCCTGATGCTCAGCGCACTAAGTTGGATTCTAAGAGCCAGAAACTCATGTTTATAGGTTATAGTGAGAACCATAAGGCATATAGACTGATTGATGCAAACACTGATCGTCTAATCTTCAGTCGTGATGTCATGGTTGATGAGAATGATGGGCTCTTCTGTCAGTCTTCTCCTGTTTGTTCTGAGGTTCAGCCTTAGAAAGATTCTGATTTGGGTGTTTATCTTCCACTTGGTCCACTTTATGGGAGGGAATCCGCAGAGGTGCAGGCACCTCAACAGTCGCTTCCACCACTAACCCCTATTCAGCATGATCTGGATGTTCTTCCAGATATGTCAATTCCAACTGATCCAGCAGAGGTTGTTCCTCTTGATTCCGATATTGGTTCATCTACTCTTCGACCTAAATGGTGGGCGCTTTGACGATTGGTGCTCTTCATGATGATGAGTTACTAGAGGGTAGACCTGCTCGAAATAAGAGCAAACAGTAGAATATAGTGAACTTTGCTCTTAAGGCCAACCTTCATAGCATTTCGAAGCCTCAGACATATACAGAGGCTAAAGGCACACCTGAGTGGGAACAGGCTATGACAGCTGAACATCATAGTCTCATGTAGAATCACACTTGGGAGCTTTTAGATCTTCCACATGGGAAGAAACCCATAGGCTACAAATGGGTTTATAAGGTTAAGTATAAGGCTAATGGAACCCTTGATAAATACAAGGCTAGGTTGGTAGCCAAAGGGTTTTCACAGCAAGAGGGCATTGACTATGAGGAGACTTTTGCTCCTACAGCCAAGATGAGTACCATTCGGCTTGTCCTCTCAATAGTAGCTCAGTTTGGATGGAAAGTCCATCAAATGGATGTAAAGAGTGCCTTCCTCAATGGTAATTTGCAAGAAGAAGTTTACATGAGGCAACCTCCTAGTTTCAAGGTTGCTGGTAAGGAACACCAGGTATGCAAACTAGTGAAAGCACTCTATGGCCTTAAGCAGGCACCACGGGCTTGGTACATGAAGATTGATCAGTACCTTATTGACCATGGCCTTCATCGAAGTCCTTTTGACTCTAATCTGTATGTCAATCGGACTGGTGATGATATCTTGTTCCTAGTTGTCTATGTTGATGACTTAATCATTATGGGCAATTCAGATCATCTAGTTGAGGAGATCAAATATAATCTCAGTCAATCATTTGACATGACAGATTTGGGACTCCTCCATTATTGCCTTGGTATAGAGGTTTGGCAATCTATTGGTAGTACCTTCATTTCATAGTTGAAGTATGCCAAGAGCTCGTTGGACAAGTTTCGGATGACAAACTGCAAACTAGCATCTACAGCTATGGAGAGAGGGCTGAAGTTATCAGCTCAGTTCGATTCACCCATGCAGAATGAATCAGAATTCAGGCAACTTGTGGGCAGCCTCATCTATCTCGCTGCCACTAGACTTGACCTTAGCTTTGTAGTGAGCTACATCTCTCGCTTCATGTCAGCCCCTAAAGCTAAACATTGGGTTGCAACGAAGCGTGTGCTGAGATATGTGAAAGGCACTTCTGACCTTGGCATTTTATATGGGAGGTGCAAAGATCCAAAGCCGATTGGTCATACAAACTCAAATTGGGTAGGTTCTATTGATGACAAAAAGTCTACTTCAAGGTATGTATTCAGTTTGGGTACAGGTGTAGTTACATGGACCAGCAAAAAGCAACAAGCAGTGGCTCCCTCCTCGACTGAAGCAGAATATCGAGGAGCTATTAAAGCAGCTTGTGAGGCAATTTGGCTTTGAAGGATGCTCACGGACATGCAAATGTCTCAAGCAGGACCTTCCCCCTTATATTGCGACAATCAAGGGGTGTTGAAATTCGCCAAGAATCCAGTCTTCAATGAATGGACAAAGCATGTTGATCTTCATTGTCACTTCATTCGCTAGCTTGTCGAAGACGGATCCATAGCATTACAGTATGTTCCGACAGAGGATCAGACTGCGGATATTCTCACCAAGTCTTTGAGCCCGTATAAGTTTCTTAGATTTAGGGGGCATCTTGGTGTAGTTGATAGATTGAGCATTAAGGGAGGGTATTCGAATTATATTTAATATTAATGCTCAACTCGTTAGTAGTTCCTATATTTTTTCTTTCACTTTCGTTATGATTTCAATCACGTCCTGTGATCGTGGAAACTCTTTTCTGTCTTCCGTTGTGATTCCAATCGCGTCCTGTGATCATGGAATCTTTTGTAAATCTATATATGTAATCAACTTCTGTAAATAAGATTGATTCGATTATTCTGAAATCCATATACTCTGCATTTGTATTAAATATGACTCAGAAATAACATCGACACACTCCATATAGCTCCTCATTCATGAAAGTGGAAGCGATGGCATATGAAGTCAAATACATCTTCCACACAATTTGTCAAAGACAATGAAAGAAAAAACCGACTTCAAGAACATGGTGAATGAATTAAATCTACCAATAAAAATAGAATGATAGCATATCACAACATGTACATAACATGAAGAAAATGTTCTAACTCCAGGAATACACGATGAACCTGCAAGATGAATAATGTGAATGAATTCGCCACAAGTCAATGAGCCGCCCTCAACAACGAAATCAGGAAATACCAAAGTCGTCGCTGCAATAAAGCATCGCCAGTGAGGGAGCCGTCACTTATGAAAAGATATGTCAGAGGCATTACAAATTTATTCTCTTGTCTGCTTTAGAATATGGTATATATTTTCACGACTCTAAGAAAAATAAAGTCGGCAAGATAAAAAGCCACAAAGACCACTAGAATAATGATGATGCAAGGAATCTTAAGCCGCCTTGTCTACCATAAGACACACATTTGACTCACACTCAGCAAATTATGTTTCAAACCTTCAACATACAAAACATTTTCAACCTTAGCTCTTTTGTCATTCAACATAAGAGTGCCTTTACCTGAAATTTTTGCACATGCATTGTCTCCAAACCTTACTGTACCACCATTCATTTTCAACATGAGGAACTTGTTTTTGTCTCTTGTCATAAGTCTGGAGTAGCCACTATCAATGTACCATTTATCTCTCATCTTGTGCATGTAAGGCTGTTTGCACAATCATTGATTCAACTTTTTCTACCTCTTTTTTCTTCCTCCAAACCTTCTTACCAACTTCTTTTTCAGCTACTCGTTGCTCTTTCTTTTTACTTTGCTTGAAAGATTCTGCAAAATTGCTTCTACAAGTCTTTGCAATATGACCAAAGTTATTGCATTTGTAACATATAATATTGTAATTCATCAAAGGAGCAAAAGAATTCCTATTCAAGAATCCTTGATTTCTATTCACATATCTGAAATCATTTCTTGCATAAACTCTACAATTTGCTGCCTTGTGACCAAAACGATTGCATGAAAAACAAAACCCATAAAAGAAAGAATTATTAAAGCTGGTCATGTGAGGTTGCCTTGAAATAGGTCTTCTGAAAGTGTTATTTTTGATTTTTGATTGCGAACCTTTTATGATATCAAAGTTGCTCTTATGCTTTTTTTCTTTTACTGGCTTGGAACTTTGACTTTCTTCAAGTCCAACTCCACCTTTATTAGTAGATGATTTTTATGAACTAATGATCTCATCCAACAATACAGAACTTTTCTGATTTTTCATCTCATTATTTAGCTGTAACATTTGATTTGTCTAATTTCCTAAGAGAAACTATTTCAGCTTCGAGTCTTTCACAATTTTCTTCCTTCATTTTGAGCAGATTTCTAACTTCTTAAATTTTTCTAGCTTCTTCAATCTGAACTTTCAGATCAACAATCTTCTTTTCAGCTTCTTCAAGTGCTTGAGATATCATGACTTTTGATTCATTGTCTTCTTCTTGTTGTAATTTCAACTTCTGATTTCTCTTTCTGAGTTTCTTGATTTCACTTAGAGCACTTACAAGTTTTTCTTCAAGATCTACTTCTTCTTCATCATATTGCTCATCTTCTATATCTTCATCTTCAATCTTAGGCATATTTACTTCTTTAGCCAAAAATAAGATTGCTTCATCAGAAAACTCTTCATCACTATCTTCTGTAGAGCTATTGTGATCTTTTGAGTAGAGACTTTTTACAGATTTCTTAAACTTCTTCTTACCATTATACCCTCTTTTGAAATGTTTAGATTATACCCTCTTTTAGAAATACCAAAACGGGTTTGACTTAGGCAAGCCCCTATACAGCACAACCTTTCCCCCTCTTTTCATGTGTGCAAGTCAGATTCAAGAGTTTCCACAGAAGACAGCCACAGAAGACAGAGTGCAGACTGCGATATACCTCTCAGAACTTTCAAATCCGGAAAAAGAGGAGCCCAATCTGGGGTGCACCACACCCTAGACCAGCCATTTTAGCTTCAAATTTGCAATGCAAGTTCCTCACTATTGCTATTTCTCAGATCCAAGTCAGTTCTGGTACTTTCCATTTCCGTCTATGTGATAAATTACATTTTCAAATCTAGGGTTATATGTCAAATAGGCTTGTCAAATCACACATCAAAGTTATCATCCTCACAACTCAATACAACATAAACCCTAGGAGGTTGGCTCTCCCTTGTGGCAGCAAGTCAATCATAAAACCCTAGTTGATTTATGTTTAAATGTTGAGTCATGTGAAAAGGAGATCCTAGTTGACCTAATTAGATTTAGGATCACTTTTCCTACTCAACATTTTGGTGAACTTAACATATCCTACACTTGCAATTTTCTGATTTTCATAGAATAAATTCTGAACATTAATTTAAATATCTAGGTGCTTTGAAGATCTAGTTATTAATTTACATTTATTTCATCTTCAAAACTATAAATTTGCATTATTTGTTCATCATAAATTAAAAAGCGAAAAAATTGAAAAATATTTTGAATTTAATGGCATAATTTCAGATCTGATTTTCCTTGTTTAGGGCTTAGATCTGACTTATGTTCATTGAGAAATTTAATTGCAATATTATATTGTCATTTATGCATGCATATTTTTTTTAAAGTGAAAAAATTGCATAGTATTTTCATTCCAAGAGATCAAAAAGCATTGTTTTTTGTATTTTTTGGAAAAATCGGTCATTTACAGTATTTTAATTTCTGAAAATTGTCATTTGAACATATTCAATTGCTCTAAAAATATAAAATTGCATGCATACATGTGCTTCATATAGAAAAACTAGGTTTTCGTGCATTTCCAGAATTATGTTTACCCCCAAACCTAAACCTCTACAACCTGAGACCCTTAAACACTGTTGATGGTCTCCAAATCATAAATTTTCTAAAAATACCTATCTGGTCTAGGGCATATAGCACCCTTGTCTAGCCCGTTTGGGCTAAAATTTTCTGTGAACATCTCTATTTGTGGTCTCTGTCCAGATCTAGTTCATGTTCTGGTTCCTACTCTGAAACCTGTCTGATTTTGCTGTGCATCACTAATTTGATCCATATGACAAATAACATGTTTTCTTTTCAAAGATGCCGTTTTGATATAGTAAAGCATGACTTGTCTACCCATAATTTTTCTACCTATGAGAATATTGTGAAGGAACAAAATAAAATTATTGCCACATTTAATCCTCATTCTTCTCCCAACATCTCCCTTACTTGTGAGGATGCAATCATTGACAATCATGACAACCATGTTGGTTCTTCTCCCAATTCCTCTCCTACCTGTGAGGGTATCTTGGTGCAACAATGTAGTGTCCCACCCAAATGGAACAATCTTTGTTGTGATTTAGCTCAGATTTTTATATTTATCATATGAGGCATTTTGTCAAACACTTTGCAACATACTGAACTGGGTGTTTCAGAGGTTATAGAAATTACAAATGAAATACAATAAGAGCAACAAGAAAGAGTATTTCCAAGCACCAAATTATATCTGCTGATTATATATTTTTTCAATACATTGAATTGGCACAAATAACCATTCACAATGATTTTACTGAGCATCATCAATTTTCTGAGTTATATATCAGACATACATAATTACATTGGAATATCAAAATACCCATATTCATGAATGCATAAAATTGTGTTTCCAATGGATAGTTCCAGCTAGAGAGATTACAATTTGCCTTATCAGTAAACTACAGAATTTTCTGATTACTATCAGCAATGCACACTACAGAAAGTAATGGTATTTCATGACATAAATACCAGTCTATTGCTGTTGTAGGTGATTCCAGTGATAGTGCTGATCTGTATGCAACTCTAGAATAGACGCCAAGTCTGAATGTAGTCCCACAACCTCCTAAGATGACTTCTATGCTGCCCAGACATACACAGCAGCCACAACCTGATCACCAAGACTCATAAATCTGATAGATTCGCCTCTCTACAATCTGTCCAAAAGCCACATTTTCACTGAAAATGCTTCCAAACCCTAGCGCCTAGAGTTTCTGTTCTCCACATAAAGAATACTTCTGATTTGCATATTATTCAAACCCTTGCCTTTCAAATATTCAGTAAATTATCAAACTCCTGATAAATTCTTCAAACCCTAGCTTTGAAGCCTTCCTGTAAATCTTTGAAGCACAAGCACAATCCCTGCAATGGAATTGTCTGCAAGTTGTTCTTCTTGAGGGGCTACGTCCTCAAAAAGCTTGAGATTTTCAAACTCTCCAGTCTTCAGCAAAACCCTTAGCCAAATTTTTCTTCTTCAACAATGAATGAAATGATTCCAAAATGCCCTTTTATATTTCACCTCAAATTCACTTTTAAATTCCATTTCATTCAATTTACTTTTAATTTCTTTTAATTTGGTCCACAACTTAATAATTTAAAGTATACTTTAAAGTTTAAATAACTTAATAATTTAAAGTATTCATATTATAAAGTATACTTTTAAAATCATTTAAAACCTATGTTCCATGGCGTATCGGGGATGGGGACGGGGGGACGGCAGAGGACGCGTTTCCGGGACATTTCCTAGGGGGCCATTTTTAGGGGACGGTAGAGGACGGTGACATACAAAATACATATATATATATATATATATGATTTTTTCAAAATTTATTAATATATTATAGAGAGAGAGAGGGAAAGAGAGAGATATGTCAATAAATTAATAATTGATAACAACAATATCAATATGTAAATAAATCACGAGAGCAGTAGTATAACAACATAATAAATGTCATTAAACTTATTATTGTAGCCTATGATCCAGGTATGCTTGTATTTCATTGGGAATCAATATAAATTAGATTTTGAAGGAAATGTCTGTTGCTTTAATCAAATCAGACTTACATCAGACCTGTAATGCAATGTATTCAGACTTGATATAGTGCAAATAAAATCAGATTTGAGGTTGAATGTTTCATATTTGTTGATGTTGTGATAGTATTTATCATTTCTATGTTTTATGCAAATGATTTGGCATTAAAATTCAATCAAACACAACAATAAACATTCAGAAATCAGAACTCAGTCACTTTGCATGCCAAGTGTTTGACAAATTGTCAAACAGCCCAAACTCAAAAATCACCTTAGAAAGGAGGACAAAATATTTAAGAAGTCAATTTTTTAAATGTATTTTTAACCCAAGAAGTTCCCTGTCCGCGGGGGATGGCTAGCTGTCCCTGGTACGACGAGGGACGTTTCCAACATCCCCCATGCATACTAGAGACGGGGAAACATCCCCAAAGGGCAGGGGAGGTTTCCTCTTGTTTCCTACTAGTTGGGTTGTTTCAGGGACGGCTGGGAGACATCCCCTTTGCATCCCCCCGTCCCAAGGACAGCTGGGGATGGGGACAATGGATTTTGGGGCAGGGGATGCGTCCCCGTGTAACACAGTTTAAAACCCTTTTTAATAAAGTCCTTATGTCTCCCTTTTAATATAATAAATTAATAAAGCATCACTTTATTAATATTTAAAGTCCCCTTTAAATAATCACTTTACTAAACTATTATAAAGTGACTTAAGAATTAATCGCTTTATTTTATTAAATTCAAATATTAAAGTTAACACTTTAATATTTCATCTTTCATGTTGAGACCATCACCCGATCACTCCAACTGGAAACTGATGCTGCAACTAATCCCGGGGTGATGTCTAAACAAAGTAGGCCAACTACCAGTCTCCTCCTAAAAAGTAGGGATTCCCCTAAAAAGTAGGAAACTATCTCTAATCATCTGAAATGGCTCATAAGGCCCCCTGTCAAGCTCCACAAGCTCTGGGTGGTCACAGGTGAACTGTCAATCCCTTCCTAAAAAATAGGAGACTAGCTCTAAGCTCCTGAAACGCCACGCAAACTTCCCAAAAGGTCACAATACCCCCAAAAGAGCTCCCTATCCACTGTGTTAGCCTACGGGAACCCAACTGATAGGCTAACCACACGACTAACCACTACCTAGAAAAATGGGACATTACAAAGAAGACCTAATCATTGAGAATCATGTCTGTTTCCCTCCCAATATCTCTCCTACTTGGGAAGATATTGTGGCACAAGAGGATGAAATCATTGATACATTTTCAAATGATAGTAAGGTGGCTTCCATAGATGAAGGTTCAAAATTGACATTAGCTCCTCCATTGATAGAAGATTGCCAACAAGCTGAAATTATACACCCACGTTTGATTATTGCACCTCCTAAAACCCCTTTAATTATTGGACCTCCTAAACCACCTCTCATTATAGGACCTCCCAAACCTCATGGGCATATCCTAAACTTTGCCAAACAACTCACTAGTAACCATGTTAAAACAAGATGTGTTGAAGCAACCAAGTTATCATGTAGCTGCTCACACATATAACACTAGAAATAAGAAGCAACCAAAACAAACACCAACATCCATTCCATTACCCCGACCATATCTTCCACCCCCACCTAGCCTTCCTCAACGTAATGGTAAAGAATATGATCTTGTTGAGCAACTTCGTAACACTCCAGCCAAGATCTCCCTTTGGGACTCAATTCAAACATCACCTACATACCACGAGATGCTCCAAGAGGCTTTGCAAAAGATTGATATCTCACCTTCTGTCTAACCGAATGATGTAGCAGCCTTGTTTGATTGTATGCAAACAACAAAGTTGGATATTACCTTCCCTCAACATGAATTACCTCCGCTTGAGGTCCAAAACAAACATGAAGCTCTAATGATGTGTTTTCATTAATAAAACTAGGGTTAGACGTACACTTATTGGCAGTGGATCGAGTATTAATGTTTGTAGCATTGATCTTCTAGATAAGCTTGGTGTGGATAAGACCCTTATACAACCTGCTAATCTTGCTATTCAAGGCTTTGATAATGTTAGTAGGCACCCATCGGGGACAATCACACTACCCATTAAGGTAGGACCCATCATTTTTCCTACCCCTATCCATATCATGTTGGGACCTCTTTCATATAATCTTCTCCTAGGTAGACTGTGGATTCATGCCATAAAAGAAGTCTCGTCTACAACAAGGTATATACGGTAAAAGCGAATGAGAAAAGTTATAATTCACAAATTGAAGTCGAACATAACACTTCCAACTCTCTTAATACTTTAATTCCATCTTCAAAAGTGGAACCATTACCTTCCAATGATAATGATACTATGGATACACTCTTGGGTCATGATTGGGGATCATTAGATTTTACACCTTAGATTTTACACCTCGTTTCAATGGGGAGTCAATAATCTCACCATCAAAGCCCATAGAGTCAACTGTGGTAGCATCTAATACAACTAATGATCAAAATAATGCTTCATCATCAAGTGCATGTTTTGGTGACGACTGGAGTTCATTAGATTTTACACCCTCCTTTGTGGGAGAGTACAAAATCTCACAATGCAAGCCTAAGGAGTCTTGTGTTTCATTCACTCAATCTTATTCTACATCAACAAATCCAAAAACATCATCCCATGCTGGTGATGGGGGCTCTTTAGCTTTTGTCCCTCGTGTGTTGGTGATGCCTAACTTTAAAACACTTAAAAAGGATTTGCATCCTTGCGAAAGAATCAATTCTTCTCATAAGCATTTAAATAAGACTCCTCATCTGAGTTGGAAAAGTGTTATGGGCTTGGATATAAAATTATTTCTAAAAATGGATATAATGAGGACATGGAACAAGGAGTCAATGATCACGTGAAGTCTATGCCGTATCTTTCAAAAAAGCGTTTAGGTTTCCAGCCTTCCTCTCCATCTACATCTCATCTGCCATCATATACTATATTTAAAACATCATGTGGTAAGCGAGCAAGCTTTTCTTCACAAGAGAAAAATTTGTCTCCACCTTTATCAAAACAAGGGCATATTTTGTCAAGGCTTCTCAAATCTCACTTGATTACTCTATCTCCCCCAACACTCAAGAAATTTTATAGCAATAACTCTTCTTGTGCATATCATTGAGTGCATGGTCATTCTACCAATGAATGTTAGGCCTTGAGTAGTAAAATACAACTTATGAATTGTGGTGCTCTTCCATGTGTTGATGCACCTAATAATTCTAAATAATAAATCTCTCTTCTATGGTGTTGCTGCTCACTATGTGGCATTTGTAGCTTCATGTGTTTGCTCATTGCCATTCATGGTGGTACAATCTTAAGTGCAACCATATTTTCTATGGTAGCAACATGATAGTCTTTAACGTGGTTGTTCTTGCCTTTACACTTGGGGGGCAAGGATAACTAGTTTTGGGAGGTGTGTATTCTTTTCAAGGATTCCCTCTTCCCCTTCCTTTTCCTTAAAATACCAATTTTAAGGGGGGGAGAAGGTGTGTATTCTTTTCAAGGATTCCTCTTCCCCTTCCTTTTCCTTAAAATACCAATTTTAAGGGGGTCGGGCAGCGGGAGGAGGGAGCATATCACCCTATCCATTTCATAGACATCTTGTGAGATTTTACTTATTGACATACCCCTTTGGTGGTGGTGTTGTTATAATGCCCCCCTGAGGCGTGATTGGCAAAATAGTCCATAGATTTGGCATAACAGAACTTGTTGATTCATGAATTTGAGCATTTTTACATGGCCACCTAGCACAACACACCTTGCTTGCCAGTGGAGCCATGTGTTTCATGAGTGATTTTACATCCTTATGAGAGTAACATTTTGTTTAAACAACACATTCAATGGATGACGTTTGGTATTTGAGACAAATTTAAGACTGTGGTCTCTTTACTTTACTGACTCGAATCCTTTTCAGTACTAACCCTTGTGTTTATGTTTAGTATTGTACATGTTTTCTTTGTGTTTACCTTGTGTTTCCATCATTCTTGTTTGCATTGTGTTTTCTTTTCATTTTGTGTTTGTATGTTGTGTGTCTTGATTGTGTATGCTTTGTGTTCGTCATGATGCATTTCACTTCATGTGTGTGTTCCTTTGTCCTTATATTGTTTTGCCATAGGATCTTGAATCTAGGGGCTAGTGCATCCCCTAGATTCAATGTTGTTCTATCTCTCCAATATTAGGATAATTGAATCCCTCTTGACCTTAATTCTTACTTTAATGTGAGTATGAACATAAGATCACTCACTAAAGTGGAGGCTAAATGTAGCGTCGGAAATTGTCACCCTTGACAATTTCACACTAGGTTTTGCTCCCTGCTTTGTGCTTGGACCTAATTATAGATTCCATTGCCCGTTTTATGAATATCCTCGGAAAATCAAACAAGGGAAATAAAAGTGAGCATTTAATATTTTCCCCTGACACTTTGGGCCCCGAAAAAAATGGGTTTGGTCTATGGTGCCCCACACCCTAGACCACCTCTTTTGGGCCTATATTCAAATATGTAGGAGTCGGTATTATATTATTTGAAAATCCAATTTCATTTGTGAGCTATCGATATTTGATTTTAGAGAAATTAGAAGAATTGCATATAAATACTATTACAGATGTGGAGCAGATGTATGTGCAATAATCGAATTAATTGATTCAACTAAGGCAGAATGTACATAAAGAGATTTACAAAGCAAGAGATCCAAAAATCACGGTTACGTGATTATAGACATAACAGAAAGAAATCATATAATCACGAAGACGTGATTAGACATAACTGAAAGAAAACAGAAGCATTAAAATAGGAACTACGTCTAGTTCTAATACCCTCCCTTAACGCTTAATCTATTAACTACAACACGATGCCCCCTAAATCTAACAAACTTATCTGGGCTCAAAGACTTGGTGAGAATATCTGCAGTCTAATCCTCTGTCGGAATATACTACAATGCTATGGATCCGTCTTCGACAAGCTGGCAAATGACGTGACGATGAAGATCAACATGCTTTGTCCGTTTATGGAAGACTGGATTCTTGGCGAGTTTCAGCACCCCTCGATTGTCGCAATATTAGGGTGAAGGTCATGCTTGAGACATTTGCATGTCCATGAGCATCGTTCGAAGCCAAACTGCCTCACAAGCTGCTTTAGCAGCTCCTCAATATTGTGCTTCGGTCGAGGAGAGAGCCACTGCCTGTTGCTTCTTGCTAGTCCATGTAATTGCACCTGTACCCAAACTGAATACATACCCTAAAGTAGACTTCCTGTCATCAACAAAACCTGCCCAATCTGAGTCTATATAACCAATCAGCTTTGGATCTTTGCACCTCCCATATAAAATGCCAAGGTTAGAAGTGCCTTTCACATATCTTAGCACACACTTCACTGCAACCCAGTGTTCAGCCTTAGGGGCTGACATGAAGCGAGAGATGTAGCTCACTGCAAAGCTAAGGTCAGGTCTAGTGGTAGCGAAAAAGATGAGGCTTCCCACAAGTTGCTTGAATTCTGATTCGTTCTCCATGGGTGAATCCAACTGAGCTGATAACTTCAGCCCTTTCTCCATAGGTGTAGATGTTGGTTTGCAATTTGTCATCCGGAACTTGTCCAACAAGCTCTTGGCATACTTCGATTGTGAAATGAAGGTACTGCCAGTAGACTGCCAAACCTCTATACTGAGGCAATAATGGAGGAGTCCCAAATCTGTCATGTCAAATGATTGACTGAGATTATGTTTGATCTCCTCAATCAGATGATATGAACTGCCAGTAATGATTAAGTCATCAACATAGACAACTAGGAACAAGATATCATCACCAGTCCGATTGACATACAGATTAGAGTCAGAAGGACTTCGCTGATGGCCATGATCAATAAGGTACTGATCAATCTTCATGTACCAAGCCCGTAGTGCTTGCTTAAGGCTGTAGAGTGCTTTCACTAGTTTGCATACCTGGTGTTCTTTACCAACAACCTTGAATCCAGGAAGTTGCATCATGTAAACTTCTTCCTGCAAATTACCATTGAGGAAGGCACTCTTTATGTCCATTTGATGGACTTTCCATCCAAACTGAACTGCTATCGAGAGGACAAGCCGAATGGTACTCATCTTGGCTGTAGGAGCAAAAGTCTCCTCATAGTCAATGCCCTCTTGCTGTGAAAACCCTTTGGCTACAAACCTAGCCTTGTATTTATCAAGGGTTCCATCAGCCTTATACTTTACCTTATAAACCCATTTGCAGCCTATGGGTTTCTTCCCATGCGGAAGATCTGAAAGCTACCAAGTGTGATTCTGCATGAGACTATGATGTTCAGTTGTCATAGCCTTTTCCCACTCAGGTGTGCCTTTAGCCTCTGTATATGTCTGAGGCTCTAAAATGCTATGAAGGTTGTCCATAAGAGCAAAATTCACTGTATTTTGTTGTTTGCTCTTATTCCGAGCAAATCTACCCTCTAGTAACTTATCATCATGAAGAGAAACAATCGTCGAAGCCCACCATTTAGGCCATAGAGTAGATGAACCAATATCGGAATCAGGAGGAACAACCTCTACTGGATCAATTTGAACTGACATATCTAGAAGAACATCCAGATCGTGCTGAACAGGGACTGGTGGTGGAAGCGGTTGCTAAGGTACCTGCACCTTTGTGGAATCCCTCCCATAAAGTGGACCAAGTGGAAGATAAACACTCAAATCAAAATCTTTTTGAGGCTGATCCTCAAAACAAACAGGAGAAGACTGATAGAAGAGACCACCATTCTCATCAACCACGACATCGCGACTGAAGAGTAGAGGATCAGTGTCTGTATCTATCAGTCTGTATGCCTTATGGTTCTCACTATAACCTGTAAACATGAGTTTTTAGCTCTTGTAATCCAACTTAGTGCACTGAGCATCAGGAATCCAAACATGAGCTGTGGAGCCAAAAACTTTCTGGTGACTAATGTTCGGCTTACATCCAGACCAAGCTTCTTCAAGAGTCATCTTCTTCACAACATGAGTAGGAGATCTGTTTTGAAGATAAACAGCAATATACACTGCTTCAGCCCAGAACTTCTTAGGAACATGTCTATGTTCCAACATAGAACGTGCCATTTCTGTAATGGTGCGATTGCGACACTCGACTACGCCATTCTGCTGAGGGGTGTAAGGTGTTGTGAACTAGCGCTTTATGCCATGTGCAGCACAAAATGTGGAGAAATCTTTGGAACAAAATTCCCCTCCATTGTCAGACCTAAGAGTAATAATAGAAGAACCAGACTCTTTTCCACCAAGGCCTTAAATTACTGAAATATGTTGGATCCAATGACGGAGGGCGTGTGCATTGGACCACATACATCAGCGTGGACCAACTGTAAAACCCTTGAAGCCCGCCATGAGTCGCCATCGAAGAAAGGAGTCTGATGTTGCTTTCCTACTTGACAAGCCTCACAAACTCCATGAGTTTGAGTCTGAATCGCAGGTAGACCACCAACGAGATCATCTCGTGATAACTGAGACAGATAGTTCATGTTCAGGTGCCCATAACGTTGATGCCAGAGACTGCTGATAGAAGTGCTCCTAGCTGCCATAGCGTGCTCTTGAGAATCACCAGAATCAACAAGTCTATAAAGACCATGATCCTCAAGTCCCTGAATGACTGTAGTCCGTGTCTCTCTGTCAACAATATTGCATGTATGCATACTGAAGACTATGTCCAACTGAGGAGAGTGAGTCATAATCTGACTTACAGAAAGTAAGTTCATCTCAATGCCAGGTACAAAGTATACATCGAGAAATATCAAATTTCTCCCAACAAATTGAATTTGAACGTTGCCCTTGCTGACAATAGTATACTCTGCGCCACCTCCAAGGATAACTAAATCTCTGAAAGGCATGTACTGAATGAACCAATCCTGGCGATGCATGAAATGGCGTGAAGCACCAGAGTCAATGTGCCAAGTAGAAGAGTTTACAGGATCTATAGGACTCTTTGCCATGAGTGCAAAGAAGGCAGACTCATTCTGCTCGATGCACTCCGCTACATTTGCTTTCGGTCTAGACTCTCCTTGCTTGCCTTGTTCAGAGGCCAAGCGTTTCTAGCAATCCTTCTTCATGTGGCCAAACTTGTGACAAGAATTGCACTGAATATTCTTCGACTTCGAAGAATTTGAAGATTGCCCCTAATTGTGTTGCTGAAAGGACGAAGGCTTGCCCTTATTCTTCTAAAATGTCTTTGCAGAGAATGCCTGCACTAGTACCAAATTGTTGTTTCCAACGATCCTGCTGTAGAAGTTTATTGCAGAGATCTGAAAAACGCCAAGTCAACATTAGTCGCTGTAATATTGAGCATCTCAATAAAGTGCTCATATGGATGTGGTAGACTCTTCAGAGTGATCACCACCATATCTTCTTCCTCCATTTTCCGACCAATAGCCTCGAGCTGATCTCAAATGTCCTTGATCCTAGTCAAGTGTGTCTGCAGAGGTGTATTCTCATCCATGACGATGGAACACAACATGTTCTTCAAAAAGAACGCACGACTCTTGTCGGAAATTTCATGAACAACTTTCAGAAGATCCCAAATCTCGTTCACTGATTTACCTGACGGAACCTGAGGTAACTGGTCATCAGTGACTAATAACTTTATGAGCATAACGGCTTCCCGATTCTGCTCATCAAACTTCACTTGATCCTTATCAATTGTGAGAGGCCGTATCGTGGTGCCCAGAACAATCTAGTCAAGACAACGATACTCAAATATCATCATCATACGCTGCTTCCATGTGTTGTAGTTGCAACCGTTGAACTTCTAACAGTTGTCCAACATGATGTTGGTCAATGCTTCACGCTTTTCAAGGCACAAAAAACGAAGATGACATAAACAAAAAAAAATGGCACAAAGTTCGAGACAACACAGCCTGAAAGGATGAATGCATGGAACCCAAGACAAATTCCAATTTGCACAGCAAAATATTGATGGCATGAATTTCAAAGTCACACAAAGAAGGTAGAGAATATACTCAAAAGCTAGAGTAATGGGGCCCACCAAGTACAGACAAAATATAAGGCTTCTGGTAGTCGCAACAGATACAACACATGAAGATTTCAAAAATCACAAACAGATTACACAGTATTCAGAGAAACTGTTTCCCTTCACTGCATGAGTAATATACAAAAAAGACGAGTCTTCAAATCAACACAGCCCGAGATAACTGTCACATGCTGGAGACGATAACTAACGCCCACGCAAATGAATGAAGGCTTGGCCAGGACGTCTTTAGATTTAGCCTCAGATAGAGAGACCCGAATAGCTAGAAAGAGCCGCTCAGATAAAAAGGAATTGTCAAGCTTGAAACATCACAGACCAAGACAAAACAACAAATTGCACGGAGGTCACAGCAAGACAAAGGACGCGAGGAGGAAGACGTGTCCAGAACAGAAAATCGACGCCTGATCTAGAATGCACAATATGCGACAAAACAACAAACTCCTCCTTGACGCATTCTTCAGGAAATAGAACCGCAGATAGACAAAGCCACGATACCACCAGGAAGGAATGCATGCATTGAAACTTATGCCGAAAAGATAATCTAACGCGAATGAACAAAATCACGTCTTCAAGAGATATCACAATCAACGCAGGAGCAGGAGAAATCCTAATCAAAGGTCACGCGCCATTTGAAAGCAAGAGATCGGTGATGATGCGCACGAAGCCGGCTCAACCAGAAACAGAAAAAAAATCGCGGATATAGCAAACTCCAGACAGAAGTCGCGTGAGGAAGTCTTCAGGCAAACAACACAAAGAGAATCTCACGTGAGGAGAATCCTAGGACGTTGCGTCACAAGGAAAAGACAGGAGAAACGCACACGAGAACTAGAGAGAATAGATTGCCGGGAAAAATCATGATAACCAAATATCACAAAGAAATCACGAAAATACCACGTGAATGATTAAAATCATTTCACACGAATGATCTTCATGCAAAGACAGAGCTGATGCACAAAAAACTTGCCAAACACTCACGCGCGCACGCACAGACAGGATGAATTCTCGAACAGAGAGAAAATTTTTTTTTACTCTTGATCGATTATACACTGCTCTAATACCATATTACAAATGCAAAGCAGATGTATGTGCAATTATCGAATTAATTGATTCAACAAAGGCAGAATGTACATAAAGATATTTACAAAGCAAGAGATCCAATAATCACAGTTACGTGATTATAGACATAACAAAAAGAAATCAAATAATCACGAAGACATGATTAGACATAACTGAAAGAAAACAAAAGCATTAAAATAGGAACTTCGTCTAGTTCTAATAAATACTAGTATTTTTCATCATTTCAATCCTAGCAAAAGATGGAGAGCAAATTGAAGATCCTAAAATCAATCAAGGCAATTTAAGGGCGGAATTAGCATCATTACTACAACACTTTCATCAATCAAGTTCAAGTTTGCAAGACATCAAGAAGAATGAAGCAATTTATGTGCCA